>JAJJMB010000989.1:1784897-1937446 GCA_023531105.1 Papaver atlanticum | reverse complement strand
TGGTGTTTGGTTCTTGTGTGCTGGTTGGCTCTCCGCTCCGCGCGGCGAACGGCAAGCCCGATTACCTCTTCAGTCCCGAGGGAATTGTCTAACACTTTCCCTAACAAGTATGTGAACAGGTCGATCCCCCTTACGAGTATGCGAAGACGTCGATCCCCCTAACAAGTATGCGAGCAGGTCGATCCCCCTTATGAGTATGCGAACAGGTCGATCCCCCTTATAAGTAGCACTATCTTTCAATAGAGCAGGTGTTGGACAGACAGACATGGAGGGCGGCGATACGTATGGAAGAGAGGTAGGTCTCAGGTACGAAAACTAACAAACTCCTTTTCTATTTTTTCCGTCAATTTCATTACTACTCAATCAGCGAACACGTAAAGGCAACCATGCGGATTGTGAAGGGGTAAAACCCGTAGCATCCGCAACAAGGACATGGTGTGAGCATTTCCGCATTAATGGTCGAGAATTCGTAATCCCTTGAAACGGTGATTACTTACAACTTGGTCCATAAACAATCGCGGCGCGGGTAGCGTCAAGTATTTTGCTTGCCCTGGTGCGAGTTGTGCAAGGCTTATGACAGGCCGGCGTAAAAACTATGTTATATTTTTAGGAGATACTCTCCAGTCGACCCGGTACTTGCTACTGGAAAAGACTTTGGATTTGGATTTGGATTTGGTGTTAGTCACATGACAATTCGAGTCAAAGGTACATTAGGTTACCTAGCACCGGAATACGCAATGTATGGTTGAGCATCTGGAGTACATGCAATGTTTGGATGTGATGATGCTCAAATACGACGTAGCATGACGAAACGACGCCACACCAAATCAAAAATCCTAAACGACGCCAAATCATAAATGTGATTAAATGAGAAAAATACCCGATGCGTAGCACAGGCATAAATCTAGTCTTCTTTAAAAAGGGGCTACCTAAATTAAATCAGCGCAAAATTAATCTCTCTTTGCCTACACATACATATATATTTAGAGATATAAAATTTATGGCCATTTCCGTTATGTTTCTTGATTTCTTTAATCCTCAACCTCTTTCCTTTCTTCAAAGTTTTTCTATGGTTCTGCATATGTTAGTTGAGCTTGTTGTTGAAGATTAACACGGCTTGATAACAACTTTACGTCGACTCCCCTTAGAGTTTGCATGTATGATTTTCATTCAGCTTAGAATTGTTATCCCCCCTTTATCACTTTAAGCACAACGTACTTTTTCATAGAGGAAGACATTTATTTATTTATTCTTAAGAGGCAACACTGGTTTGGGATACATGAATGGCCCAAGTGGTATATCAGGGCTGACTACATGATGACTGATAGCTTGTTCAATGATATCTGTCCAATTTAACTGGCTTTCCTCGAACTTAATATTATTCTAAATTTTATCATACCTTAAAACACTTCAATTCTTTTGTGTATCTACTGCCGTTTTAATCCATCCATGATCGCCATGACAGTCACACGTTCAGAGATGAGATGCGGAGTCCAAAAAAGTTACGGCGAGACATTTGGATGACCCTTTTCATTTCACACATTCCTTGCATCTTTTTAACTACAGAAAACACATTTGATATGAATAAATGAAATGTGGTTACTACAATGTAATGTTTCGCTTGTTCCAGATTGTGTGTGAACTTCATCTAACTCTTCAGCTCCAAATCAAACTAAAGTGGAATCCAGCATGGGGTCGCGAAGATAAACATCTAACATACACAAACATGCAAAAAGAAGAAAAAAGTCTTCCCAGTAAACCTTCAATCACTTCCTACATCAACAGCTCTCTGCCTCAAGAACTCCGTGGCCTCCAATACATCCTGCATCAAGAGAAGAAAGAATGAACTCTAGGACAACGAGAGGAGGAAATATAAGTTTGAAGACGATCAAACAAGATATCCACATGACATTTCACAACACATACATACTACGTGTACAATCTCAATTGAGGTAGGCATTTCACAATGACAGCCAGTTGAGTTACTAGCACAGAAAATTCCTAGTTCAAAAACGTTCACATTTTACCAATGAAGAGAAGTTCAGGGTTGAACAATATATAAGGTGGGTTAATAAAATGGGAAACTCAGTTTTATTCTGTGTTTGACGTATCTTATGCCTTTTGAATTTGCAAATTGCAGCATCACTTGTATATCTCAAAAAGACTAAACTAAATAAATATTCCAAGGATTATCCCAAAAAGACTAAACTAAACCAAGTTGACAAAATAAAAGAGCTAGTATTGAACTCAAAGGGAACACAAGAGAACAAAGAAAGAATAAAGAAATACTTTTTGCAGCAGCACAGCTTCTTCAGGACATGTTCGAAATTGTATCAAACCAATTCCAACCATCAGAAGATCATAACATCCTAGTGACATGATGAAGTAGATGGGTAGCTGAAATAATATACCATGAGAGAAAGATAAACCTCTTGCAAAAAGAAAGGAAAAAAAAGAGAGGAACAGACAGGCCATCATTTTGATTCGTCAAATAACATAACAAGATTGAGAACTCACCAGCCATGTATTGTTACGTGGAGATATTTTAGTTTCCAAGACACCAATCCAAAAGGCAGTGATGGCCACAAGCAATGTCAATATCTTTACTACATGTTTCATTTGTCCTTACAACAATGAGAAGATGACCTTGAATATGTAAAACGTAGAAACCATCAATGTTACAAAACAATATATCATAAATCATAATACAATAACCGATATGTTGGAATCTTCCAATATATTTCATTAGCTTTTTATCACATTCAATGTCATTTGATATCTAACAAAAGTATCACATCAAGTAGAAAACTTGCATAGCTCGAGCAACAGATTCCTGTTGTTCTCCCATAGACACAAAGAGGGTTACCTGCCACCACAGTTTATGTCAACAAGAGCAAAAGCTATTTAGTTTTGGGACTTTAAAACAACAACAAATAATGATGGGGTTAGGCTAGCAACATACAGGCATAAACTAACAATAGACAGAAAGTTGAAGAATAGAACAATAGGAAATCAACAAGACGTTGATAAATTGAGTCCAGGGCTACAAGCCGAATTACTCATTGATAATCTAACAATTATTTTCTTAAAAACAATAATAAGTCTGCCATCTAAAGGTCACGATAGCTACTATTTATACTACAAAAAAACCCTAAGAAAGAAACGTAAAACTATCCAGACTAACCAAAACACCCTCTATATGAGCTGATAAATAAAAACTACGAAACAAAGCTAAATATAGAAATCCTAAAATGCTCCTGCCGAGAACCGAGAACCGAAGCCTTTTTCCAGTAACAAGCACCAGGTAGGCTGGAGAGAGAATCTCCAAAAGGTTTAACATAGTTTTTACGCCGACTTGCCACGCCTTGCACAACCCACATTACGTAGGTAAATAAAAAGAAGTAAATTATTCTAAGTATTTCGGTGATGCTCAAGGATCGAACAGTTTACGTATGATGATGAGGTGGTTGTGAATTTGCAGTGAACAATTTTACTGATAAAAATATGATTGTAAACAGACAGCATTATATTGCAGCAATGATAATATCTAATATTACACCATCTACAACATGAATCCCATTCTCAAATCATTACTGACGTCAAGGTATAATCACATCCAATGAAGAATACCAAAAAAAAGATTAAGATTCCATCGTACCGAATTGTCAACCACTTGAATTTGAAGATGCAAGTGAAAGTATAAAATCCAAATCCGTCACAAACCAAACAAAGACAATATTTATTCAACTTTCATGTACCAGATTGACATGGTAATTGAAGACAAGTAATGATTAAGAGCATAACCTTCTAAGATTGATGGTAATCAATTAGCACAGCACTTTGATGACCTAACAATGTTACTCTCCTTCTGTCTCTCTGTAGGTTGAAAAGATATGTCAGTAATTTGAGGAAAATGTGAGAAATCACAAGTTAACTCAACTCAAAATTGCTACAGTGAGTAAAACTTACATATGAGTCAACTCAACTCAAAGAGGATATATTCTAAATTTCTAAGAATAATTTACAGAATAATGAATGTCAAAAGTAAGCGGCATATTTATAAAGTAACTCATTATCCACGAACACAACATCTCCATAATCAAATCAAATGAAGTAATATAAAGAGTAGAGTCACTAGACAACCGCTGCCAAGATAGGTGGGTGGCCCGTGAAGAAACAAATGCTTGAACATATCCTTATGCACATCAAAAGGAAACAAAAAAATAAGTCTACCAACAGTAAAAGTACCAACACGAGCACCAACACCCTTGCATAATCCCTAACTAGCATAACCGGCATTAATTCAGTACAAACTAACTCCATGATTTGCATTATTATACAGTAGCTATGAAAGCAAGGCAGACAAAACATATGAGAAAAGAAAAAAAGTAGTCAGAGACAGTATTGGCATATCAGTAAGTATTGAGACATCACCTATGATTCCACAATAAATTCCGAATACAAGACATATTTATCTATCATATTCCTCCAAAACACGAGATACATTCATCCATCACAATTCATACATATGTAGCACAATTTATCCCTAAGTTTCAAGTTGCATAATTATCCCAAGTTCTGTAATATTTTCCTAAAGAGGATTTATGTATAAACATAATCTACAACCAACCACGTGTCAAGAACCGTACACGTGTAGGCCAAAGAACAAGGGCCCATCAAGATAACGATGACATGTGGGAACACCCAAGGAGCATGCACCATCCTCATCTTCCACGTAGCTGCAACTAGGCGTGATCCAACGGTTGATGAGATGGGAGTACCTGACTATCGGACCGCCGCGAAGTACCGTAGAAGATCTATAAGGTTGCTTTTTTACCATCCCAATAAAGATCCAGATCCAACGGATGAGAGAAAACACAGCTGACACTGCATTAACAGCTGTCTGAGGCGTGTAGACCACCCCAACCAGCTGCTTTAAATGCTACACACATAGGATACGTGTCAACATTCTCATGGAAGAAGCGCAAGCGAGTCATCGTTATACTAGGGGATCGATGGACATCATCGGAGCAGGACGAAGGCTATCATCGGGATTGGCACAAAGTCCAAGTTGATAAGGGACACCTATTTCAGATGGGGGACCCCACACAAGAGGTCTATAAATACCCAACTCCACCAAGAGAGAAGGGGTCGACTAATTTTAGGAAGAGAGAACTATATTTCAGGAGAGAGAAATTGTAAGCGTAAATATGAGTTTTATCTATAACCCTCTTAGCATCGTTCCCTACTCAGAGTCATTCGACTATCCATTGTAACCTCATATACTACATAGTGAAAAACCGAACCCCCGTGGATGCAGGCCTTAGTGCTGAACCACGTAAATCATCGTCTCATTTATATTCCGCACTTATAATCTTGTTGTTTATGCATCATGCAACGTTTTAATCATCATAGGTTCTTCTATGATGCGAGACGAGGACAAGCCCATAGGCTCAGAGTCTATCACATATATATCACGTGCTATTTTATATGTATCTCGACCATTTCAGTAGTTTTAATCATATTGCGAACATTGTTTGTGGACATGATGGCATCATCGTTACTTCTGTGTTCACAATCTGGCACTAGAAACAGGGACGCAGATGTCCCGATAAAAGATCTATCTTTTCCTGTGAATCCTTTTAATCACTCAAAACTGTTTTCTTAGTACAGGCTTTGGGTGGCAAACCTTTGAAACTTTTTCATTATGAAAGCAGGCAGATTTAAAACCTCCGTCCAAATTGCAAACATAATTAGATCTTTATTTGTTGTCAGAAAATCTTCATATTTGCGTTTTCTCTGGTAAAAATCATCGGATCCATGTTTTTGTTTGTAAAAAACCCTTGGATCTATCTTTTCTTGGAAAAATCCTTTGGATCTATCTTCGATCTATATTTTCTTTTGCTAAAAATCTTCGAATCTGTACGTTCCATTTAAAAATGGCTCGCTTTGACGGATCTACACTATAGTTATGTTTCCAGCTCATTCTTAACAAAATATAAAACCACGCGCTTTCTTACAGTGTCTTTACTGACAAAACCCATGTGGATATGTTTTCCTTGCCAACGTCTTGTTTTTTGCAGAAAAAAGCAAGTATGGACAAAACGAAGGATGCAGAAAAAGCTAAGGCATCGTCAAAAGAAGCACCGAGGACTACACCAGTTATGACACGCAGCAATCAAAAAGGTGAAAAGCTCAAAACAGCTAAAAAGAAGCAGGATGGAGCGGAAAGTACGACGCCTCTGGATGCCAGCTCAATAGTAGTAGCAGCTCTAAAAGCCGCAGCAGCCAAAGTCGGTGCCTCCAAAGTAGCAGCCATAACCCGAGCAAACGAACAAGGAGAAGGAATTCAACAATGCAACAACCTATCTACGGGATGCCACTAAATGATGAGCGAAATCAACCGCTACTTACCATCCATCCTTTGCTAATGGAGAGCCAACCAGCACAGCCTGTGGAACTTCAAGCCCCGCCCAACGATCCACCTATGATACAGACTGTAAATGAAGATCACACGGTAGCCGCCGGTGGACAAGCACAAGTGGGAACTCTGAACCAAGGGTCAAACCATTCCATCCAATTGATAGCAGAGCTTGAAGAGGTGAAAAGGAACCAGAAGATATACGCGGACGTTGTAGCGTTACTCGCACAAGAAAACCAGGAACTCAAAGATAGAATTGCCCTAAGCGCAGAAGTTGAGAATTGGCACGATGAAGCAAATTCTAAGGCACCTCCACCAAATCAAGGCCGAAGGATGGTAGTGGCCAACGTTCACAACCCCGAGCCATTAAACCGAAGAGCTGCCAGGGGGAATAGATTGTCCGACCCAGACTATATTCCTGACGATTCAGACTACTTCGATGATAAGGACCGAAGATCATGGCGATCATCCATAAGGGAAGAGCATCATCTCGCAATGGAGAACTTTCGTGCCGAGATGATGGCAGAAATCAAGCAGTTGAAGGAAAGACGAGGAGGGGGAAGATTAGAAGAAGTAATAAGAGAAGCCGCTACCACACCACTGACTGCACACCTAGCCAGAGCTCTCATCCCCCAAAAGTGTCCCATCCCAGCGTTCGATTGCTACGATGGCTCCAGCGATCCCGCAGCACATCTTCGATACTACAACCGAACCCTGGACCAATGGGACCAAGATGATGTAGTCCTCTGCAGATATTTCCCTTCAAGCCTGAAAGGATTGGCATTGTCCTAGTTCGACAACCTACCGCCTAACTCAATCGACTCCTACAGCCAGCTCACTGAGAAATTCTTGAGAACTTACATGTACAACAAGACCGTCAACTCAGGGATGGACAAACTCTTCTCACTAGCAGTCGCCTACAAGGAAACGATCAGGGAGTATACTGATAGGTGGCACAAAATCTGTCAAGCAATAGGAAATGTAGACCCGGTGGTCAGCATCAATTGCTACAAGTGGGGACTGGACAGGATGAGCCCATTGTTCGTTGAGATTCACGGAAGTATTCCCACTACTGAAGGAGATCTTCGAGTGATCATCGAAAAGCACGCCAGACTCGAAGAAATACAGCGAGACAATCCTATAGCACGGATACAGAAATCTCATCGTACGAATTCAGCAGAGCAAGCCAGCGGATCAAAGAGGATCAATACGACTGAGCACTCCAACGAAGATAAGAGAGGACGAAGAGATGACCATCGGCGCAATAATAAGAAGTTCGAAGACCAAGTCTACACCAAGCTCAACACCAGCTATGTTCGCATCTTGAGGGAAATCAAGGATCGAACCAACCTCGAGTGTCCATGGTCCAAGGGAAAGAAATCACCAAGGTCTGAGAAGTCAAGAGACTCTGCGAATACCATTGCTTCAATGGTCACCAAACAGATAAGTGCAAAAATATCAAGATGATGATCCAGAAGCTGATTGATGCCGGAGATCTCAAACAATATGTTCAAAAGGCAGAAACCGATGATAGGACCCAACGAAGCAAACAAGTCCAACTTCCCGAGAACAACCGAACGATCAATACTATTTCCTGTTCAGAACCCAACGGCCCTTCACTGACCGACCACATAGGAAAAAGATTGAGAAAGCAATTTGAGGACTATTGTGAACTGCACAAGATTGATGGAGAAGAAGTTGATGAATATGAGCAATAGATGAACGCACCCCTGTCATTTGACGCTGAAGATGTCGAAGAAGACATGGAGGATCACAATGATCCTTTGGTATTAGCGTTACCAGTATCATGGTGAAACATAAAGAAAGTGTTGATCGATTGAGGGAGCTCAGTCAACGTTCTATTCTACGATACATTCAAACGAATGGAATGGAATTGAAAGACGAGCAGCTGATGTCGTCTTACTACAACATATATGGGTTCAACGGTGCACCAACAAAGCCTTTGGGAGACATCGTCTTAGAAGTCAAGGCAGGACCGATGAAGGTTAGTACCCCATTCAGTGTAGTGGAAGCACCGTCCCCATATAACGCCATCATTGGACGAAGATGGGTGCACAAACTAAAGGGAGTAGCAGCAACATATCACCAATACCTTAGATTCCCGACACCCGAAGGGGTAATGGAAATCAAGGGTGATCAAGTCACAGCACGAGAATGTCAGGCTTTACAAAACCGGCTAAATAGTGAACAAGATGAGCAACGTAAAGCCCGAAGAGGAAAAAACAAAGCGGCCGCTAAGGACAAGGCAATCGATCTATATCTCGAAGAAATCTCAGGAAAAAGCCTAACGAAGGTTAGCACCGTTCTAACTACCGAAGCAGGCGTTTCAGGGGAAAAGTGGGCTAAAGAGCCTACCAAATAGCAATTAAAGAACGCTCCACTGCTAGGGGAACCGAAGCCTACATTCACACCGGTGGAATCTACGAAGGAGATCAACATAGGAACGGAAGAAGATCCCAAGATGATCAAGATAGGGACGCTGATAGACCAGGATCGAGAAGAAGCGTTGGTCAAGCTACTCAAAGAATACGCGGACATATTCGCATGGAAGCTAGGGGATATGCCAGGGATCGATCCTAAGATAATATGACAAGAACTTCGGATAAAACCGGGCACAAACCCCTTCAGGCAGAAACTACGCAAAGTAGCACCAGAGTATCATCAAGCAGTTGAGAAAGAGCTTCACAAACTCATGGAAGCAGGATTCATGAGGGAGGTGAGATACCCCACATGGATCTCGAACATGGTCATCGTACCAAAAAATAACGGTGGGGTAAGGATATGCATCGATTTCACCAACCTCAACAAAGCGTGCCCGAAGGATAGTTATCCGCTCCCAAACATCGATCAGCTGGTGGAAGCTGTCGAAAGACACGAGGAATTGTCATTTATGGACGGATATTCCGGCTACAACCAGGTAGCCCTAGCAGAAGAAGATCAACAACACACAGCATTCTTCACTCCGCACGGACTCTACTGTTACACTCAAATGCCCTTCGGACTGAGGAATGCAGGGGCAACATACCAGAGGATGGTTGATGCTGTCTTCAAGCTATGGATTGGGAAAACTTTGGAAGTCTATGTCGATGACATGCTCGTCAAGAGTAAGTTGCGCATATATCACATTCAGGACCTGAGAAATATCTTCGGCGCAATGAGGAAATACAACATGAAAGTGAACCCAGAAAAGTGCACCTTCGGTGTAACATCAGGGAAATTTCTCGGATATTTGGTAACGAAGAGGCATCGAAGTCGATCCCGCAAAGATCCAGGCCATCGTGGAAATTCCCTCCCCAAGAAATTTGAAAGAAGTCCAGAAACTCAACGGTTCTTTGGCAGCGTTGGGAAGATTCATCGCTAGGTCATCAGATAAGTGTAAACAATTTTTCAATATCCTCAAGAAAGGGACTAAGTTCGCATGGACCACTGAGTGTGAAGAAGCCTTCCAAAAAATCAAAGAATACCTGGCAACGATCCCGATCCTCCAAAAGCCCGATCCTGACGAAGTGTTGGCCCTTTACATAGCTGCTACCGAAGATGCAGTCAGCGCAGTACTGGTCAAGACCAATACGAAGGTCGAACAACCGATCTATTATGTTAGTAAGACCCTCAATACGGCAGAAAGAAACTACACCAAGATTGAACAACTCATATTGGCATTAGTATGGGAAACCCAGAAGCTGGGAACTTACTTCTTGACTCACTATGTTCGTGTCCCGTGCAAAGCACCGCTGGAAGTTGTTCTTAAAAATGCCGGAAAAGTAGGAAGAATAACAAAGTGGAATAAGCAACTGGAGCAATTTAACATCATCCATGAGATCCAAACTGCCCAAAAATCACAAGTCCTGGTAGATTTTCTAGCAGACTTACCTATGGATAATGATAAAGAAGTGAAGGACATCCCAGGAATGGAAGAAAACGTAAAGAACCCGAATGATATACTCGAACCCTCCAGCCAAAGAAGGTGGGAAGTCTTCATCGATGGGTCCAAGAACAGAGAAGGTGCAGGCATAGGGATCGTGATCACGACACCCACTGGGGACAGAATCGTGCATGCACTCAGATTGGAATTTGAAGGGTACACCAACAACGTCGTGGAGTACGAAGCCGTAGTACATGCTCTTCGTTTGATAGAAATGGGAATAACAGAGGTGCGCCTAACAAGTGATTCACAGCTAGTCATTCGGCAGATAGAACTGGAGTATAACACCTATGATGAGACTCTCACAGCATACATGGCCCTGGTCCAAACTCTGGCATCACAAATATCCAGCATTAAGTTCCGACATCTATGCGGGAAAGATAATAGACATGCCGATGCCTTAGCCTACATTTCATCAATGCTGAAAGATGATAACGTCAAGGCTATCAAGATATCAAGAGTATACGAACCTTCGATCTCCATACTACAAGTCCTCGCTACAACAAATCGTGAAGACGATGTAGGGGAAGATATTACTGGAGACGACGCAAGGGAAGATATCGTCGAAGATTTTGCCGAAGACGACATCCTGACAAGAGCGAACGAAGACGAAGACTTCAGTAACGAAGAATACTGGAGAACAGAAGTTCATCTTTTTCTCAAAGAAGGAGCGATGCCTACAGATGTGAAGCAAGCCCGGAAAGTGCAATCGAAGGCGGGGAGATACGAGCTTCGTGACAGAGTCTTATACAAGAAGTCTTTCCTCGGACCCCTATTACGCTGCTTATCCAGAGAGGAGGGGCATCGTATCTTGAAGGACATCCACTACGGAGACGCAGGCAATCATAGCGGGATGAGATCATTGGCCGACAAAGCTAAAATGCAAGGATACTATTGGCCGCAGATGATACAAGACGCTGCTAAAATGTCCATAAGATGCGAAGAATGTCAAAGGTTAGCCAAAAGAATCCATGCTCTAGCAACAGAGTTAAATTCAGTGGGAAGTCCATGGCCATTTGCAAAATGGGGAGTCGACATCGTTGGACCACTAATCGAAGGAACAGGAAAGAAACGATTCTTGATAGTAGCTACTGATTACTTCAGCAAGTGGGTTGAAGCCAAAGCTCTAGCAAGAATAAGGGATGCAGATGTATTCACGTTCATCTTTCAAAACATCATTTGCAGGTTCGGTATTCCCGCAGAAATTGTCTCTGACAACGGCAGGCAGCTGTAAGGGAAGAACATTGACATGCTGTTCGACACGTTCAAAATCAGGAAAAACAAATCTACTCCCATCTATCCTCAGATAAATGGCAAAGTTGAAGCCACAAATAAAACCCTTGATCTAATCCTCAAGAAATCGCTGGATGAACATAAAGGCCGATGGTGCGAGCAATTGCACAACGCACTATGGTCATACGGAACCACAAGAAGGTCAGCAACCGGTGAATCTCCATTCCTCCTCACTTACGGATCCGAAGCAGTTATCCCAACAAAGATCATCATGCCTACAACAAAAACTGAAGCATGGTAAAAAAATCTCACAGCGGACATGATGCTAGAAAGACTTGATGATCTAGAAGAACGAAGGGAAACAGCGTTACAAAGAATGGAGAATTATCAATGAAGGTTAGCAAGGGAGTACAATAAAAAGGTTAAACTTAGAAATTTTGTAGAAGGACAGTATGTGCTACGTACCATACCACAATATCAGTGAGAAAAGAAATGGGGTAAATTAGCACCAACATGGGGAGGGCCATTTGTCATACACGATATCGCAGGAAAGGGATCGTACTACCTACTTAACCTAAAATGAGAAATCTTAAGGCACCCTTGGAATGCAAAATACCTCAGGACGTACTATCCATGAAGAAACACAGTTCTGCACCTGTGTGAAGAGTACCAGAAGAAGAAGACAGCGTATCCCCTCGACATGTTTCTATCTCTGGCCGAGGAATAGCAGACCTCACCACATCAATCAAATAGAAACCTTTTGAACTATTATGCTGGGGAAAGTACTTGCATACAATCTCCCGGGACTCCCCAATCAGCGTCTATGAGTGTTTGACCATGGGGAAGGATTCCAGCAGAAAGAGATACCCAACCAAACAATAAGGCAGCGGTTCGGCGGAATGGGTGCATGTAAATAATTCAATAACGCATCACATTTCCGAGAACGCTGCATCAACCCCCACCGTACGGTAATCCTCTGACCCAGGGTTAGCCAACGGGGTGACAGGTCCAAAACAAATGATGGAGGTACATACCTTCGTTATTTTTTACAACACACTTTTTCGTATTCTTTAACACTTTTTCTTTTAAATAAATGAATTGAATAAAAGAGGTAACGCTGTAGATAAATCGAAACTGTACATACCAAAAAGATTGATGATCTATTCCATGAAAGTTGATTACAAGTCTGGGGAGGAAAGCAAAAAAAAAAAAAAAATACAAAAGAGAAAATACACAAGGAATAACCCAATGCTTTGTAATCAACGAAGATCAAATCTCTGTCCTAGAACGAGGGCCTACTTTTCTTCCGAAGGATCGTCATGTTTAGCACGATCAGCGGATCGCTCCTTTTGGGACGAAGGGACACTCCCTCCAGAGGAGACCTCAGAAGCAGGCTTGAACGGCTCGGGAACAGGGCGACGCTTGTACCTCTTCGTAATATTATGTTCCTTTAGGAGGCCTAGCTCTATTCGCTCCAAGGTCTTGTTAATCTCTTGAGCAAGCTGATGACGGGCCTCATGAGTAATAATGGTGGACTTGAGATCAGAATTAGCCAGCGATGACCTCAACTGCTCCACCTCCTTCGCCGATGCCTTCGCCGCTACATCTCGAGACCCAGCTAGTCCCTCAAAGTACTTGGTCTGTCCTTGTTGCTTCACTAACTCAGATTGAGCCTCTTTAAGCTTCTCATTTGCAAGGCCAAGTTGTCCATCGAGCTCTGCAATAAGGAAAAAACAATACATCAGAAGAAAGCAGATAGACAACTATTCACGCACAAACAAACATATACCTTAGACATTAACCGAAATTGTTTCAAACTCATTTACTACTGCATCCCGGGCTTCATCGAGAAAATTATATTCCTCGGAAAGTGTTTTATAATCAAGTCGAAGGTTCCCGAGTTCAAATTGACACTCATCTAACTCTACCTGCTTCATAGAATCCGAATAATGAAGACGATTGACCTCGTTAATCATTTCTTCGATCCCCTTATTAAGCATATACATGTTAACCTCTAAGTCTTTTTATGATTCTACCAAGCGGGAAACATCGGTACGGGAGGAAGTTAAGGCTTTGCTGAGAGCATGCGCTTCAGCCCTTGCATCGTCTCTCTCTCGAACAAGACGTTGTATATAATCCCGAACCTAAGGATCATGAGATGAGCGGGCCTGACGAAGCTCTGCCTCTAAATCTATTACCTTGGCCTCTAACCGAGAAGATGCATCACGAGCTTCGTAAAGATTGTCACGGGTCCACAACAAAGCACCTTCGAACTGACGATGATCCGCGGTCATCGTATTTTGCATCCCCACCATTTGCTCCCGCCTTTCCCGAAACCGAGCAAGCATATGGTTATACTCATCGTCTTGAGAATTCCATTTCTCAGCTTCCTTTACAATTTTCGACACCAACTCTTTAATCCGGGAAGCTTGGCGAGTTCTCTCACCCAGAAGCCATTTTAACTCTTCGGTATCACCCGCTGAAGACATGGCCGACCAACTCAGATAGAACACTAGGAAGGCGAAGGAAGAATAAAATAAGAAGTACAAACCTTTAGAAGACGAAGCCTCGGCACGAGCCTTTTTCAAATCTCCCTGAAGAGAGGCAACTTCCTGACGAAGCTGTTCTTCGGTAGCTCCAACGCGTTCTTTCCCCTCCAATTGCTTCTTCAATTCCAATATATCCATGTCCTTGGTCTTGAGAGACTCTTGAGTAGATACAATCTCATCATCCCTCTGACGAAGCTTCGCTTCCAGCTTCAATGCCTTAGCTCTGAAGAATTGGTACAGAGTATGGTTGCAGTACTCACTAGTCGCCAACTACAACAACCAAAAATATATGAGTCACTAAAAAGAATGCAACCAAATCACCATAGGAGAAGGTAATACATCACCTCAAGAAGACGTTGCTGAGAGAAGCCATACTGATGCCCATCAGCTATGGCCATCATATCCAAAATAGAAGAAGGAGGGTTGACCAAGAGGCTCGAAGAGGTAGCCCCCAAGTCTCGATCCCAAATCTTGGCAACCCTATCATGAGAAGATAACTGCATCCACTGTCTAGTGAAAGCATCAGAGTCCCTCTCTCCAGGGATGACAGGAGCGGGGCAAGGAACATTCTTAAATCCCATCTTCTTCAACCAGCGAAAGGTTTTATCGTCCCCGTCCTGTATCACAGCATTAACAATTCCCTCGAAAGATCCACCAGCAACGGTCCCCTTTTCGATAGGAGTTTCCACACCAGCAGCGTCCCTTTCACCGGCGGCGGTTTTATTACCAGCAGCAGACTGTCTACCTTCAGCTTCTTTGGTAGCACGAAGCTCGGCATCTTCCCCATCGGAACTATCATCTTCATCGGACCCTTTCTCGACAAAGTCTTCAGCCTTGACCTCCCAATCATCGTTGGGGGACAATAAAATAAAACTCAGAAGCTATCCCCAGCGCAACCCCAATATCAACAGAACCGCCAGCAGAATAGATCTTTCCGAAAGAAAACTCCTGAGTCGGTTCCGAGGGATTTACCAGATTGGGAACCTGTGACTGATGATCAATATCCTCATTCCCTTGGCGGGGGAAAGAAGAATGTTCGGGATCGTCCATGCGGTCATCTCCCTGACTACCAGTAACGACCCTCTCCCCAACGTCTTCGTCATCAACATGTTCACGATTGTGAGGAGAAGTGTCAGTACGCTCCTCTTCATCGGAATCATCTTCATCTTTGTCACCAAGACCTTCTTCATTCACCGTACTGGTAACTTTAGGAATCTCTGCTTCATCGACATCAGCGGTAGAAGATTGAACATGACCAATCTTATTCTTTCTCGAAGCCTACAGCAACACACATGTCAATATATGATTTAAGGGACACATACCGTACACACAACACGATTATAAACCATACCTTGATAGTGGTAGTGTCTTTAATATTTCTCGAAGGAAGATTGGCCTCAGAACTTTCCTCATCACCAGCATCCTCAGCATCGACGGTGTAATCAAAATTCATCCCATAGAAATTTAACTTCCAAGGACAGAAGTCAGCATAGTGAGATGGAGCACTTTCACGGGGTTTTCTTTGAGCAGTAGGTTCCCATCCATGCTCCAAATGCGTCCAGCCATGGGCCCAAGGTCCGATGACCTCCAATGGGGTAGCATGCCATTCGTAGTCATGGTCACGACGGAGGCGCTCCGAAGAAGGGAAGGGTTCGGGTTTACCAGTTTTCTCAGTACCAGGGACGAACCGAAGCTTGGAATCACTCACTTCGCTCAAGAGACGAATCTCACCATGAGGAGCCTCCATGGTGCGAAGACCAACACTCTACCGCTTCTGATTCCTACCATTAACATAATCTCCAAAAGAAAAATTGAAGTTTGCAGGAGTATACCAACTCTTCTCCTCGGGATTGGGATCATAGCATTTCATCAGAGTTTACCTTTGCTCCGAAGATAACATTCACGGAGCGTCCGTAAATATTTCCCGCTTAACTGAACCACCGAGCGGCAATGAGTTCGTTGAGTATAGCCATCTCTACGACGGGCCAGGACATCATAATAAAACGAGTCTCCATATTTATATAAAGGAAGCATCAAACCAACTTTGAAGGCCCCCACAGTTGTTAGAAGATGCATAGAATCATACTTATAATTTGTTATCATAACATAAGTAAGGTCGTCACCCTGATCATAGAAACGAACCTCAAAGTTTTGAAGACCATGCCTTTCTTTAAATTCCTCAAGGTTGATATGTCTGAAGGAGACAGGAGCCCGTTTTTTCTTCTTAGGAGGATGGACAACAACCTGCTCAGGAAGAGTGACTTTAGTAGATGGTGCTTTGCACGATGATTGCTTCGGAGGGCTCATCTCCGAAGCCTTCCGCTTCACCGGAGCATTCCTTGCAAAATCCAAATCCTTAGGCAAAGCACCCTTCGTTGGAGCAATCTTTTGGGATCGTTTAGGTTCTAGAGAAGACAAAGAGGCAGCGGGAGCAAGAGAACGGATGGGATGGACATCCAACGGCTTCGAGCGCTGTGAGGAAGATCTATCGATGAGATGATCGACTGCATAACTAGAACCTCTGCCTGATCCCCTTTCCTTTGATAAATAACCTTCGTATCGGATAACGAAGGGACAGCACGAGTACGAAGATCCTGTTGGGAAGATCTCACAGGTACACCCTTCGGCGGAGATATGTCTGGACTTCTAATTGGAGGAGATCTTTAAGGACTTTGTGGCGGAGATCTATAGGGATTGTTCCTATGTTCATTACCTGCCATAACTACCTACAAGGGGAAACAGAGAGTAATAAAGATTAAACTTAGGGCTATCAGACGAAGTTTCTACCAAGAACATCATCAAAATCATCAAGAACACGGGAAAACTGTATAACAACAATCAATGAAACGGCTCCAAATTTTGTGATAAAGAACAGGGGCAAGTATATATACTTTCGTATATTATGTTCTTCATCACAAAACCCAGAAACGACAGCAACGAAGAACTACATACTTGTAATAATGACGAAATCAGAGAAGGACCATACCTAAGGAATAATCGCTTTACCAGCAGCAATGATCCTTCAAAGCGACGATGTTACCAAAGAAGATTTTATGAGGATAAATCAGGAGCAGGTAGCAATAGAAGTAAAGAACAAGAAGACAAAACTTTCAAAAGGATGAAGACAGAGACAGATCAGAAGAGAATGAGAATGAAGAAGAGAATAAAATTTATTTCACCAGCATTCCCTCTCATATTTATACTAAAGGAAGAAAAAACCGCCCCGAAAACTGAGCATAAGTTATTACTAGGAGTGGGAAACGTTCCCTAAAATCTAGGGGAAGTTATTGCGAGATATGAAGATTGAAGAGACGTTTTTCTTCAAACTTTGACTAAATACCAAGCTTGAAGAAAAGGGGAAAATTGTATAAACATAATCTACAACCAACCACGTGTCAAGAACCGTACACGTGTAGGCCAAAGAACAAGGGCTCATCAAGATAACGATGACATGTGGGAACCTCCAAGGAGCATGCACCATCCTCATCTGCCACGTAGCTGCAAATAGGCGTGATCCAACGGTTGATGAGATAGGGAGTACCTGACTATCGGACCGCCGCAAAGTACCGTAGAAGATCTATAAGGTTGCTTTTTACCATCCCAATAAAGATCCAGATCCCACGGACGAGAGAAAACACAGATGACACTGCATTAACAGTTGTCTGAGGCGTGCAGACCACCCCAACCACCTACATTAAATGCTACGCACATAGGATACGTGTAAACATTCTCATGGAAGAAGCGCAGGCGAGTCATCGTTATACTAGGGGATCGATGGACATCATCGGAGCAGGACGAAGGCTATCATCGGGATTGGCACAAAGTCCAAGTTGATAGACACCTATTTCAGATGGGGGACCCCACACAAGAGGTCTATAAATACCCAACTCCACCAAGAGAGAAGGGGTCGACCAATTTTAGGAAGAGAGAACTATATTTCAGGAGAGAGAAATTGTAAGCGTAAGTATGAGTTTTATCTATAACCCTCCTAGCATCGTTCCCAACTCAGAGTCATTCGACTATCCATTGTAACCTCATATACTACATAGTGAAAAACCGAACCCCCGTGTATGTAGGCCTTAGTGCTGAACCACGTAAATCATTGTCTCATTTATATTCCGCACTTATAATCTTGTTGTTTATGCATCATGCAACGTTTTAATCATCATAGGTTTTTCTATGATGCGAGACGAGGACGAGCCTGTAGGCTCAGAGTCTATCACATATATATCACGTGCTATTTTATATGTATCTCGACCATTTCAGTAGTTTTAATCATATTGCGAACATTGTTTGTGGACACGATGGCATCATCGTTACTTCTGTGTTCACAATTTAAATAATAAATTGCAAGAATATACTTCCAAAATTCGAGCACCAGTAGCGATGGAGAGAATTGCAATAATCGTGTCCCTGTTGACTTAATTCCAAGCGCTTATTCTTTCCTTTGAATGAATTCCTGCAACCTGAATATTTAACATAATAGAGTTAGTTTCTAATTATAAATATATCACAAAGCACTTACCTTAACGCTGAAACGAGCACACATAAATTGCAGCTAGTATGAAAGAAAATAACGTCAAACTAAAATCAGGTGCCACTGACTGTTGTTCTTGGTCACTTACTTTATTGCACAATGTGAACACACAGTTTGCTTTCACTTCAAACTACAGAATGTAAAGACCTATGAGTTTTAATATGCATTTTGTTGTAACTAGTAACTCATTCAGAAAGGTGGTCTTCCACTAGTTAGGGGTTATGCAAGGGTGGAACTAGCTTACAAGGTGAAAGAAACTGAAACTTTTATTGTTGTGATGTTGTCGAAAAAAGGCAAGTAAGGGCAACAACGATGCTCCCATGTAAACATGCCTTGTGAATTCTTTATGGCTTTGTACAAGATGACTTCCACTAGAAGAAGAAACCAGGCGCAAGATGTTTGAAAGTCTAATGTGGAAGCCCAAAAAAAGGCAACAATTAAAAAGGATGGAATAGCACAGAAGCTTGCTTGCCGTAGTGCAAGTTGTGCAAGGCTCTGACAGGCCGGCGTAAAAACTATGTTATATTTTTATGAGATTTTCTCTAGTCGACCCGGTACTTGTTACTGGAAAAGACTTTGGATTTGGATTTGGAATAGCACAGAAGCAAGACTGCCTGTACGGTGCAAATTGCAGGAGAAAATCACAAATGAGCCTAGGTGAAGCCATTTTTTGTATTCAAAAAAAGTAAAAGACATTGCCAATACAACAGAATATGAGCAGGCTAAAGTGGACTCCAATATGCACAGGAAACTCCATTTTGGCTACAGTATTTTCTTAACAACAACAACAAAAAAAACAACTCTTATCCTCCTATCTATTCGATTCCTTGTTTAGGAAATTCAAAATTCATGTCGTTTGTAGTATAAAACAAAAATAGTTTGATTTTTAAAACCCCCGAATAACATTTCAAGGGAGAAGGATGCATCAATCAGTCATGACAAAATGGCATGCACCAAGAACCCAGAATATATTGCAGGCAGCTCTAAAGATACCAAATTTTCAGACGACATCTTTCACCGTAAATTTGTAGTTTGTGTTGACACGATTGAGTGAAAACAAAAAAAAAAAAAAAAAAAATTTTGAGGGTAACCAGCGTTTTATTTATTTAATTTGTTACAATTCTAGGAAACGTAACTCCTATTCTTTCAAGGAATACAATTTGTTGTAGAAAGTTTGGGCAAGTGTGTTCCCAACTAATTGTTGTTGCCGGTGTTGCAAGGTGTAATTGGTCTTCAGTTGCTCTGTTGGCCAATGCATCCGCAGCTTGATTCGCCTCCCTTAAGGTGTGTGTGATCTTGTAGTTTGGAATAGTAGATAGGAGTTGGTGTATTTCTTGTATCAGTTGGGTAAGATACCATGGTTGTTGTTGCTGCAATTTAAGGAGAGACACTAGTGCTTGTGAGTCTACTTCAAACCAGATTCGTGTCCATGGTGTTGAGTCGCCATCCGTACCGCTATCAGTAATCCCCAGGTTTCTGCTAACATCGATGTGGTTATTCCTTAAGGTGCCGCTATAGCTCTAAGTACATTTCCATCACTGTCTCTGCATATGATTCCCGCTGCTGCTATCCCTGGATTCCCTTTTGATGCTCCATCCGTGTTTATTTTTATCCAGTGTATAGTCGGTGCCTTCCATCCTATGTAGATAGTCGTTGTTGTAGAACTTGGTCGTTGCTGACGAGGTATCGTTGGTCCGTTTGCCATGATCGGTGCCGAGTGTTGTTGTGCCCATTGATATTCCTTAAACATGACCATAATGGTCTGGTACGTATGCCAAGGTGTTTGTTGTTGTCTCTTATAGACCTTTGCATTTCTTGCCAACCAAATGTGCCATATTGTGAAACCAAACAACGCCCTAGTAGAAGGTATGTTTGTAGTTGACAAGACCTCATGAAAGTTGGTGGGACGCATAACCTGATTTGTTGGTTGTTGTTGTTGTTGCCAGTTCTGATTTTGTCTTCGGCCGTTGCCTTCTTGCTGATTTTGTAGATGGTGATTCGGGCTTCTAGCAAGATGTGTGATGATTAGTTGCCAGATTGCTCTTGAGTTGATGCAGTCGAAGATTAATTGTTCCTCTGTTTCGTCCTGTGTGTTGCAAATAGGACAAGTGCTGATGGTTGTGATTTGAAATTGGTGTAGTTTTTTGAAGGTTGGTAAACCTTGGTTGGTGACTTTCCATAAGAAAAGTCTGATTTTTTGTGGACATTGTAGCTTCCATATTGATTTGTAGTCCACAGGGTGTTGGGTATTTGGTTTTGATGGGGGGTTGTTGGTGGGGTGTTGAAATGAATATAGCCAGACTTGGTTGTGTAGTTGCCGTCTTTGGAGAAAGGCTAGATAATTTTGTCTTTTTGGTGGACTCCTGGTAGGTAGATACTGATGATGTGTTGAGCTACATGTGGTGTGAAGGTATTGAAGATGAGGCTATGGTTCAAGTTGTGGGTATGTTGGTCAATGAGATGAACAACCTTGGTTGATGGTGATAGTTGGTGGCTTATGGTTTGAATGTTGGTGGATGATAGGTGTGGAATCCATTTTTGGTTTATCGTAGTATCATTTCCATCTCCAATTTGTGAGAAACAGTGTTCCTGCAAAACAACAGACAAGTTAGCTAAACTTTTCCAAAGAGGTCTGGCTGATGATTGAGGCTTTGGGATACATGTTGAGGGTATTAATCTTCAAGGTATTTTGGGGTACAGATAGAGGTCCAGATTGAAGTCGGTTGTTGTTGCAGATGCCACAATCTTTTAGTTAGGAGGGCTTGATTATGAATTCTACTTTTCCTTATTCCTAAACCTCCCAACGAGATTGGTTGTATGATTCTTTCCCATCCAATAGGGTGCATTTTTCTTGACTGGTTATCATGGCCCCAAAAAAATTCCTTGTGATTTTGTCGATTTTGTCATGGATTTCCACTAGTAGTTGTTGTAGTTGCATGGCGTGGTTTGCTGTTGCAGTTAGAGCCATCTTGATGAGAACCAGTCTTCTAGCTTGGTTCACACATTTAGCTATCAATACATTTTCCTTTCTTTCTATTCTGTTGAGCAAATCCCCATACAAGTGCACCGAGCTTCTACCTCTTCTAAACTGTATGTCCAGATAAGTAGGTGGTTTAGCGGTTGTATTGATGTTAAATGTCGCTTGTAGCCGTTGAACTATATCTGGGTGATGCACTAGCGTTGATTTGTCCATGTTGATCGATTGGCCCGCATAGGATGAGTATGACTTTAAGATATGCTGGAGGGCCAAGCAAGAGTTATTATCTGCCAAGCAGGTGATGAGCAAATCATCCGCGTACATTAGGTGTAAGATTGACGGCGTTTTTTTTCCTGAAATTTTGATTCTTTGTAGAATTCCTTATTGTTCAAGTACTCCCAAATTCGTCGAAAGTACCTCTGCACACAAAATAAAGATATATGGCGATAGGGGGTCACCTTGTCGAAGGCCTCTAGTTGGCTTGATCGACCCCTGTGCCGAGCCATTGATGTTGATAGAGTATGAAACAGAAGTGATGCAAGTCATGATATACTCTACAAAGATAACCGGGAATCCCATTTTTTCGAATGTGAGTCTAATGAAACCCCAATCAAGGCTATCATAGGCTTTCCTAATATCCAACTTCAGTGCAATTTTTGGTTTTTTCGATGGTGGTGTTATTCTGATATGATGGAATAGTTCAGTGGCAATAGCTATGTTATCATGGATGGCTCGGTTTGGGACAAATGCACTTTGGTAGGGGATAATCATGAATTGCAATAATGGTCTAATTCTATCGACTAGAATTTTGGCAATGATTTTATAAGCCACACCACAAAGTCCAATGGGTCTAAAATCATTTGGTTTAGCTGGGTTTTGGTTTTTTGGTATCAAGGTAATGTTTGTATGATTAATGGGGTATTCAAGGGTGTTATGGTTAAAGAAATGGTGAATCATGGAGATGACTTGGGTTTTGATTGATAGCCAATAGACATTGTAAAACTTACTTGTAAACCCATCCGGACCCAGCGCTTTTTCCGACCTAATTGATTTGAGTGCTTTTTCAATTTCCATTGTCGTAACAGGTTGAGTCAGACTTTGGCATTGTGTTGGGGATAACCTGTTAGAGATACAATGAAACAATGTATGATCAATTGGTGTCGGAGAGACCTAGTTTTCTTAATCGTTATGTAACTTGGAGTGAAACTGGTAGCAGAATTTTTTTCGAAACCTATATAGGGGTTTCAGGTTGTTAGTTTTGAGGGCCGACAAAAGACACAAAATAGGGTCATGAAATAGTAATCAACTGAACCCCTCATCCAACCATTTCTTTTAATGACTAAATAATGTTAGTAAATTAAATTAGACTGATTAGTATTTGATTCATAGTTAGTGTTTAGAAATAAAAAATCAATTTATTTTTTTATTTTTTTTAAGAGTGAAGAAGAAGAAGAAGTGAGGAGATATTTGAGTAAAACCTAGAAATTAAGGTTTTCTCAATCAAAATGAGCATAATTGCTAAAGGGGAATACCGAGATTAGCAGTGCGATACCGTTTGAGTGATCTAACGGTCCGGATCAGTTTTTATCTTTTTGTCTTATATAGGATGGTACCCCCCCCCCCCAAAAAGAATTGGCATCTGCCTTTAGCAATCATAAAAATGAGTGATTCTAGCAAGATTAATGAGGTAGGTAAATCTTCATCTCCCAAATCAACCAACAATCCTCCAACTATAGACAATCAAGAATTTGTAACCCTACCACAAACTCAAACTATGCATGAAGAAAGTTGGATTATTTTTTTGAAAACACCAAATTCGAACCGCAAGCCAACCTACTGTGAGGAAACTTCAATCGACCCAACCGTAGGTGTACTATACGGTTTAGAAAATAAACCTTCCCAACCGTAGATTTTTTGAACTCAGAAAATATGGTTTGGAAGCTAGGAACTCCAAATCGTAGTAACTTCTATGGTGAGAAAACAACATTGTAGGTGCATAAAAGCATTAAATGCTATTCATGATGGTACGGCGTGGTTCCAAACCGTAGCTGGTCTCAAGGAAACCTACGGTCTAGAACAACGTCGTGTGTTCTGAGAAATGGTGGGGTATTCACACCGTAGGTTAGCTCAGGGTCTCTTGCGGCCGGGAAATACCACTGTAGTCCTTTTTTACAATTTGGTTTTCCTCAGTAGGTTATCTCAAGGTAACCTACCGTCTGCTTTCCCCACCGTAAGTTTGGCTCACGGTTTGTTTTCCAAACTGTAGATGTTTTATTTTTAGACGTTTATTTTTCTAATCCTGTGCTATATTTCATATTTATAGATCGAGCTTTTACTTGTACCAATGAAAGATCAACCCACATTTATGGAAATATTATATGAGGATACAAGTGCTCACTATGCCAACAACTTCCAACGGAAAGAAGTGGGCTCGAGAACAAGGGTTGAAAAAGACGTGCATCATAGTCCAAAATAAACAAGTTAAACAATTCAGCTTTCAAATGATTTGCGAGTCTAGTGGAAAGTATGAGAGTCATCAAAGAAAGGGTTATGAGTATCAACCAAAAACCGCCAGGAATCAACGGCTCAAACACCAACTTGTCCACTGTCATAGCGTCCAACTTGAACTTAATCTCAGCAATCAACGACTCTTTATGCTTATGCTGAACTCCAAAGTAAGGGTATCTCCTTCTTGTAGGTAAACCAGCATGCCATTTTGAATCCTCACTTGGCCTCAACGTAAGGAAATTGTCATAAATCCATGAGTGCACAAATCAATATAAAATTTGAAATTTGAAAATCACCAAAATTACCTGGACAATCCCAACATTTCCTGCAACTTGAACGCAATTCCATCACGAAGTTTTACCAAGAGTTTCAAGCAAGTCATAAAGGGTTGCGCTGGCCCATGAGTATAGCAATACCTCGCTCCTCCCAACATCAAGAGAAAGTGTCTTCAACAATTGGAGATAATAAGCATTAAGCCTGTTACCCAAAAGATTGGGGAAAATGATGGTGATAAGAGTATACAACAAATAAGCAATAGTTGTATGTCTAACACTGTCTTCGTCCATCAATCCATCTTGTTCATTCTTCAAATATCCTTCAAACATTTCCCTCAAATTCTTCAATTTAATCTTTCTTGCAATGTTGACTACTACAAATTTTTCATCCTTTTTTCTTACCCTTTTGGCTCAAGGTTTGGCTCCAGCGGCAGCTTCAAACTCTTCTTCGGTCATATCCTTTTCCCATCCAAGACATTGCCGAGCCAACTCATAAAGCTTGTCAAAAGGCAAGGAGTTTGTCAAAATCTTTAAAAATAGCTTTACCTTAAACGGGGAGCCCGGTAATTTGAGAAGCATCGTCCGGGGTGATGGTCATCTCGCCGGACGGGAGCTGAAATGTGGAGGTTTCGGGCCAAAATATCTCTTTAAATCCATAAAAAGTAACAATGCCAAAGTCTTTCTACGCATACTCAATTGAAGGCCATAAACCCGAAGCTTTTACCAAGGTTATAACCGCATCACAGTCTTTATCCAATTGCCAAAAAAGGGTTTTTTGACGCTTCAGTTTAGGGACCGCTTTTATATGATCCCACACAAAACATAATATTGTTAAAGTAAGAGGAAAAAAAATCGTAAATAAATTGACGGATACAAACTTAGAGAAATATTTTTACCTCTGCTGCACAAACTCTTTTAGCCAATGAAGTTCTGAAACCAAATAGGACTTTGGCCCCCATCTCTAGGCTGACCCCAAGCACTGCCATCCACCTTGGGCGGAAATAACATCATAGCCTCAATCACTGTGACGCCTCAACCAAATCACTTGCTTAGCTAATAAGATTAGAACCTAATTGAAGCATCAAATCTAGATTATCGATTTTAAGAATCATAATTACATAAAGTACTAATAACAAAACCTAAAACTCTCTGATATTGTATAAATGAAAATCTCTCGGGTGATATGAATATAATAATGTGTTGTTTTATAGGTTAACAAAGAATACATATATAAAAGTTATACAATATCTCCTAATACGATAAAGCTTTAAGCTAAGATAACGATTGTCTTCACGCGCACCAGTTCTTCTGATTACTGAAATTGAAGTGGGAACGAGTGGGCACATCATCCCAAAGGGGTGCCTAATGGAAAAGTATAACTTTCAGGTAATCACTAACATGCTTCACATTTCTATGAGATAATAAATTAAAACACAACAATAAAAGAAAGCAGATAACACCTTTTTCACGCAGCACACAGCACAACAACATAAATATGACATTCATGAAAGAGAGTCATTCTAGCCCCACCTCTTCAGATATTGCGTACCATAATAACAATTTCCATCAAAGACCACCCCCGGATGATCCATAAAAGTGAAACTAGAATAACCAAAAATATGTCACTCAGACCTCGCCAAACTCATTGGAGAAGACGACAGCAGAATAACTCTAGACTGTAATAATAATGCCATCCACACAGAGTGCCCATACAAACCGTGATTCCTGAAACTACATCATAAGTCCCGAAGGTTTTACAATCAAGCATAATATGCATACGAGTTATTTCCCCCAAATAAAATAGTATATATAATATTAAAACGGAAGAGCATCCGCCCTACTATCTTAAGCAATAAATTAAATTAAATAATATTCAGCCGGCTGACCCCGATCTACATAAAATAATATTCAAGCGGCTGACCCCACACTACAACAAACTTAGCAAGGATCCATGGGGAATCCACAGACACTCCTCGCGGGGAAACCACACAACGCATATCACACAACATACGCATTCACTTATGTTCAAACATGCTCACAGATAACAAGGTTTCATCATGCTCGTAGATAAAGTAATCTTAATGATTACAAGAAGGTTACAAAGGTCCCACCTGTTTTGAAGGCAAACCACTCAAACTTCAAGATTCTCAATCTACACTTTCCTATCCCCGGTCATCATCACCATTGTCCTCGTCTTGAACGTGTAACTACCATCTGAATCAACTTGACAATGATACATAAATGATTTTTCAAAATCCCCGTCGATATCCTTGACTATATCTCAATCTCTTTCAACTATTCTGTTATCTCTTTCTTTGTTAAATATCCATTGATAATTCTATGTCCAAATTGGTCATTGAAGAGGTAAGAAACATGGACGGAAAGCAGCCGGAAAGGTCGTTGGTCAGCTGACAGTCAAGGGTCAACCAACAGTCAAAGTTAACGATCACACTTAACGGTCAACACAAGTCAAATCCCGGTCAACTGGTGAAACTTAGTCTGGTTAATATGGAAATCAGTGAGGCGACTCAATCAACTAGACTGACTCAGGTGAGTCAGATGAGTTGACTCAGTCAATATGACTGAGTTAGATGAAGCACATAGAGTCAGTTAGGCTGAAATGAGTTTAGCCTGAGCTATTGCTCATGCCATGTAGGCCAAGCCGCCAAGGTCTGTTGCTTCATAGTGGTGCAACACAGTTTTCTGTTGCATCAACACTTTCTCAACCAACCTGATTTCATGCATGCACTATAGATCAACCATTCAGCTTGAGATGTCAACATTAAGCAACAACTTCTTCTCAATCAACTTGAATCACTATCAGTTCAATTAGTTCCGATAATTCATTTCTCTATCCCATTCAACTGAGTTCAAATCGGTGAACTCCCTGAACACATTTAACACTACTTCTACCACTTCAACCATCACCAGACTTCATTTGAGAGTCTTATTCAGTACCACCACTAATCTTAGCTACAACATAACACCTGCAACATCACTACCAACAAGAACTCAGCTATAAAACTAAAGCCAGCCATCGCAACCATGTTCTCATACACTACCGCCGTTTTGAGTATCAGCGTTTTAAGTATCAACAAAGAAAGTGATTGTAAGGATTCACAAGCTCGTCAACCACAAGTGCATGTTCACTCACTTCTTCTTCTGGTCCACCAATGATGAGAGTTTTGTTCCTTTATTGAGCACCCAGTGGAAGCTTGTTATGAGGCATTAGAGTCCGCTCATGACTCGGTGTTACTTCTTGCATTCTCTTCTTCTTCTTTTTTCTTATCCTTTGGTTGTCGATTCCTAAAACATGTCAACAACTATGTTTAATACATATAATGAAGTAAAAAAAAAATTGTAAAAATCGAAAAATTGGGATACATACACTATATGAAAACTCAACATACGATTTGTGTTTCAAACTGTACGTACAACATACAATTGGGAATCACAAAACTTCCAAACCGTATACAAATTTAGACAAGCTTGCGGTTTGGAATTCAGTCACATATGGTTGGGAAAGAAATTTTAATTTTCAAGTTACGGTTTGAAATTCCAACCGTAGGCAAACACAGATGAACCTACGGTTCAATATTAATAGCCTATGATTGTGAAACTGTGTTTTCTTTTTTTGAAAAATTCATCTACAACTCAAACCGTAAGCAAACTCAAATAAACCTACAGTTTGGAACTAGCAACCTACGATGGAGAAATTGGGTTTCCATTTTTCATTTGAAAAATAACATACGGTTTGGAAACAAGAGTTTTCCAAACTGTAAGAAATGTATAGGGTTTGGAAATTAAGAACTCCAAACTGTAGATAGTTCTAAAACTGTTTTTCAAAACCTAATTCGTCGAATCTAATTTATATATGCGTATAGGTTTTTCAATTCTTACCTAATTAAAGTCATTGCGGGTAGACTAACCGGTGTTTGAACTCCTTGATTGTTGAATTCTTCATCTTCATCGAATTCATCATTTGGTGGTGGATTATTTGCATATTGTGCCAATTTAGGATCTTTAGTCTTGTTTTTATTTAGAGATATTTTGTGAAAGGGTCGTATGTTTTTTTCCATATTAGGGTCTGGGTCGTAGAACATGCCGTTGATGCAATAGGGTCGTAGACTGACTCTGACCGTTTGACATTTTTACTTAAATACCCATATGAAATAGTCGAATGACCTATTATCCTATCCCAGTTAAATTCTTAACTAAACTAAGCTTACGGCTACATTTTGTGATTCCGGGATTTATAATTTGAGGGGACAGTTGATATTGCCGGTGGTTCTTGGTGGTTGAGTGACGCTAGGTTGTTCATGTATTAACTTATTCATCTTAGCTGAAACATTCAACCACGGTTTCCCATAACAATTGGCATTTATATTATTAGATTTTTCAAACTTGTTTACTAAATCCCATCTATTGAAACCAAAGTAGCCCAGTTTGAATGGAAAGAATGTATAACCCATAAAAATACTAGTAGTATATCCTAATTTATCATTCATAAACAGAAACAGGTTCCATTTCTTTCATGGAAGATTCATACGCAAATACGCTTGAAACCTGCGTTTTTTTATAATCATTATGCATTGAATATCGATGTATCTGGTCATAAAGTGGAGGGCGACGAACAAATGGGTTCTGATCATATCCGGTCCGGATATGAACTCGAGAGATACAAGGAACAGATGGTTGCTAATGTTGTTATTGTCCGTGATAATGGGGCTAAATGGAGTATATGGTGAATGTTTTTGAGTTCCTGATGGACTATGGTAGATGGGTTGTTTATGAACTCAGTTTGCAGGACTTAGACAGTTAGAGAAGCTGAGGAGATGACCTCTTAATACCATCAGGTTGTGCTCATCTGGTATTCGTGAAAATGCCTGAACCGCAAATTAAAAAAATAGTGGAAGAAATAGATCTTTCACCGGATGGAAGGAGATGGAAAAGGACTAGATTGTTAAATATTTTGACTATATTTTAATGGTCAACGCTAGTCAGATGAAGGTCAGGGTATTTGGCTAAATTAAAAGTCAACTAACGATTTTTTAACGGTCTTCGGTCAGTCTACAACCCTATCGCATCAACGGCATGTTCTGCGACTCAGACCCCAATATAGCCAAAAGAAGAAATTGACGTTTAATCCCATATTAGCTGGGCTTTAGACACTCTAGTCATGTCACCTCAAGCCTAGTACTAGGAGGTCCAAATTTACCAAATCCCGAACGAGTTAGTCCAAAGCTTAACGATTCGGTCCAAAATGAATTTTTTAGATGACTAAAATACCCATCATCCAAATCTAGTTCTTCAGTTTCTATATCTTCATTTTCTACGTCGAAAGAATCTCTCCGACTGCTGTTGTTGTATACAAAACGTTGCCAAAGATTCTATTTAAGATTGTCAAATCCAAATTAGGGTTTTGTTATACTTTTTTTTTGTCGATGGCGTCGTCCAGTTTACCATCATACAGAGACCGGACTACAAAAATTCACTCGTTATCTATAGATTGAAGAAGATCTAAATCATCAACACCTGTAGCTATTTTATCACAATATGATTTCTAAAAGAAAACTTCCAAAATTTGTTTGGGGATCTATGAAGCATCTCTGAAGATCTCTAGACTCGCTAAATGTAAGTTTGTTTCAATTGGTTGAATATGGAATCATGAATGTATTGTTTGTATTTTGATTTGGTAAATTATTTGGAATCCCATTCATCAAATTAATTATTGTTGAAGTATTGATATAGTACAGAATAGGATTTGAGATTTGATTATTTGAAGCGAGATTTCTACCGTGAGATGAAATTAATGTATCATAGGAACTTAAGGGAAGTTCATAAATTTCTTAACCTATTCATGATTATAGTTAAGATCTTTAATCATCTGATTTAGTTTTTATTTTGAGGTAAAAATATAGACAAAATTTCCTAGAGTTCATCTCTAAAAACTTGACCTAGCTTTCAATCTATGATTCCAATCGAAACTCAAATTTCAGATTCGAATTAAATGCAATTTAATTTGTACTACCCATCAAATCCTTTTGAATTTCACCTGCTTTCAATTTTCTATCTCATGTAAAGTTGTATCTGCTCTCATAGGTTGTGTAAGCTCAAATCCAACTTTCTTTTAGATGTTCAAACTATAGTAGCAAAATTATTGAAGACTAATGGAGACTAAAATTTGATCTTATTTATATGCGGCAACATAGGTATGAATTGTGAATTTTTGCGCATGTCAATATTGAAAAAGTGGGGGTACAACAACCTCACCCAATATTTTGCTCAGCAATCTGTATGGACTAACTCCAATATACTTTTAAGAGAATAGACTAGACAGTCAGACTCAATCTTAATTAAAAGTATATCAAAGAGTTATATCTCAATTTCTCGATTCAATACTTACTCAAGCAAATAGCAATCTGCGAGTCTAATTGAATACAAGAGAAATTAACTTGAACGGTACCAAAGACCAATGTTCAGAGATCAATCAATTTCAATCAACAACCAAAAGTTGGATTTACCAATTGATCGATTCAACGCACAACCTGTGATATTTCAATTATATAACAAAATATAATGCGGAAAAAAAATAACACAGACACCAGAAGTTTTGTTAACGAGGAAACCGCAAATGCAGAAAAACCCCGAGAACTAGTCCAGATTGAACACACACTATATTAGGCCGCTACAGACACTAGCCTACTACAAACTAACTTCGGTCTGGACTGTAGTTGAACCCCAATCAATCTCACACTGATCCAAGGTACAGTTGCGCTCCTTATGTCTCCGATCCCAGCAGGATACTACGCACTTGATTCCCTTAGCTGATCTCACCCATAACTACGAGTTGCAACGACCCAAAGTCGAAGACTTTAATAAACAAATCTGTATCACACAGAAAAGTCTACATGAATAGATAAATCTGTCTCCCACAGAAATACCTTCGAGTTTTATTCCGTTTTTTGATAAATCAAGGTGAACAGGAACCAATTGATATACCGGACTTATATTCCCGAAAAACAGCCTAGAAATATCAATCACCTCACAATAATCTTAATCGACTAGCGAAACAAGATATTGTGGAATCACAAACGATGAGACGAAGATGTTTGTGACTACTTTTCTGTCTTTCCTATCAGAGAAATTAATCTCAAGCCAATCTTACGATTGCACTCAATCACGATAGAAACAGCAAGATCAGATCACGCAACTACAGAGAAAATAGTTGGGTCTGGCTTCACAATCCCAATGAAGTCTTCAAGTCGTTAACCTACAGGGTCTCGGTAGAAACCTAAGGTTAAAGGAGAATCGACTCTAGCTTATACAACTAGTATCACACAGGAGGTGTGGGGATTAGGTTTCCCAGTTGCTAGAGTTCTTCTTTATATAGTCTCCAAATCAGGGTTGCAATCTAAGTTACCTTGGTAACAAAGCATTCAATATTCACCGTTAGATGAAAACCTGATTAGATTCAAGATAATATCTTTCAACCGTTAGATCGAACTTAGCTTGTTATACACAAATGAAATGCACGTTCATTTAGGTTTGTGTAACCGTACCTAAACGTGTACACCTAGTTGGTTCAACAGTAATTAACCAAATGGTTAGCCATATGAGCACTTTCATATCAACCTTATTCATCTTTTCCATAACTAGTTCAAATGACTTAAAAGAACTAGTTAGAGAGTTGTTCAATTGCTTAGATCTCATAGAAGTATACAAGACACAATCGAAGAAAAACGATTTTGATTCACTCGAATCAATTCATGAACATTATAGCCACGGTTTGCAAATATGCATTCCTTAGTTTATATAAGTATTAGTTCACGAATAAACCGTTTTTTAGAAAATAACCCACTCAAGTATGTGATAGACGCATTTATGTGTCTGTTTTCATCTCTATTGTGTATATTGTTAGTGCCCATATTTGTACTTATTATGGTGTTTTATGTGTTTGTAGGTATTTTTGGGAAATAAACATTTTTGGAAAAATCGGCTCGAAAAATTATGCGGAGCACCCCTGGAGGATATTTGTTATTCGGACTCTCTGTTTGGATAAGGGGCACCTCAGTTGGGCACCTGCTATTCGCACCCCCAGTTTGGTTAGGGGGACACCCTTCTTCCTCATCGTTTAGGAAATTTTGGCGGGAATTCTGGATTCAAATTTCCAGTTCCTGCGTACTTTGTGTTCGATATTTTGAGGAAGATTTAGTCGGATTTTCATCTTGCTTTGGATATGTACCAGCATGTTAGATCACAACAGGGATGGTAAGTGCATTTATTTTGATTAAATCACAGAATCTCATCAAACAGGGGAAGATTTTTATCTCGGGCTGGAATTGGAATGTTTGTGGATCAAAGAGGGAGGATATCTTCTCTGCTAGAGTTTTTGCTTTATCTTGGAAGGAATAACAGCTCAGAGACGCATGCAGAGAGTATGACAAAAGCAATTTAGCGCATGCAGAGGAAGAAAATAAGAAATTATTCCCGAGAATAATATTCCTTCACTGTGAAGATTTTGAGGAGTAATTGGCGAGATAAAGAGGTGCTTCTGGGTTATAAATAGCTTCTGGGATGTAGAGGAAAGGGAGGAGAGAGTTGGGAGCAGTTAGGAAGAACCAGAGAATCTAGAAATCAAGTGGCAGAAAAACTCAATTTTCTGCTGCTGTGAAGAACACGAAGAACATAAGACGCACGCAGAACCGTTGTTTTTCAACAGTGACAACGACAACTGTTTGTGGGTCGTATTGCGACAGTGTTAACAACACTTCATTTTTATCGTTCTCTGTAACAGCTCGGTTTGTAACAAATAAAAATGTTACAAACCCGGTTTTTATCAATTTTTCTCCTATTTCATCATTTGTGAACCATTTTTGAGCATTAATAAAGATGAATTTTGAGCATGTTTCCATGATGATGATGAGCTAATTCTCGCGTAATCAAGGCACGGAGGAAGCTATTGTTGCATGAATGATTGGTAATTATTTTACTTTTCTCTAATTTTCAATTTATAATTCACTCAAATCACTGCTTTGCAGAATTTTAATTGTTTGCATAATTTTTCCTAATTAGTTGTGATTCAATTAGATAGGTTATACTTTGGTTAGATAATCTATGCTTAACAGATACAATTAATGTTTGAGAATATGGTTGATAATTTGTGAATTAAGAAAAAGAGATTTTAAAAATAATTAGAGTCTTGAAATTTTTATCATCATTCATTCATGTGTAATAGTGGAATCTAGTGTCTCGGTTATTTTCAATCTTTAAAAAAAAAAAATTTGGATTTTAAATTTCTCTATTTTTAGTTTAAATAAGTCTAAAATCAATTGCTTTCACAAGTCTCAACGAACCTATTACTACAACAAAGTTGAAATCACATCAGTATGCATACCGGTACGCATATTTAAGTACCCAGTTTGAGTTTGTTTTCAGTTCACAAACTCCAGGAGAAATTCACGGGATGTGAACTTCCGGAAGTACGCGAACTTAGCTTCCAGATATCCTGAATCAGTAAAGTACGCATACTTTAGTTCAAGGATTTTGGACTTACACAAGTATGAGTTCACATACAATGTTTATATCCATTCAAGGTTATATATTCTAAACTCTCATTTCAATCATTGAAACATTCTTAGAGGTTGTTAAATAGAGGTTATTCACACACTATTTTTCATCAAAGCGATTTTCAAGATATTTAAATAATCAACATGACTTTCGTCACTTGTAAAGATGAACTTGGACAAAGCGAAAGCTTACTAACACATATTTCGAGAAATAGATAAGCGAGATAAACTCGGCTCGAAATAGAAAATGTGTATAATCGAAGTCTATCTAGCAATACGACTTTTGTCTCAAGATAGGAGATAGAGTAGATAGACTTTTGAGTGATAGATAAGTTCAAGTCTCCACATACCTTTTAGTCGATGAAGATCCACCAGTTCCTTGAGTAGTTCTTCGTATTTGCATGATGAACGTCGTGTAGTCTAGAGCTCAACTACGCTTTCTATCCTAGTCCGAGACTTAGCTGACTTATAGTTTTGGCAACTAAACTTGACAAACAAGCTTGAGATAGCAACGCTTGCGAGTTCGACCGAGCAGTGCTCTAACAATCTCCCCCTTTGTCAATTTTAGTGACAAAACTATCAATACATATGGAATACAAAATAAATAAACTTTGCAGCTTCTCTTACACATGCATGATCTCCTTGGTTCTTCAACATTACTCGAAATCTTCGTCACTTCCAAGTACTCCAATGATTCCAAAGATATTCAATGCAACATCATCGTTGTTGAAGATCCGTAGCCATAACAATGAGAAAACAAAAGATCTCAATCATTGTTACACAGTGTCATAGTATTATTACACATCATCAAAGTTCAATTGTATCACAACTTTGACAACAATACTATAGTGATATGTATCACTCCCCCTTAGTCAATACTTCATCTCGCATGAAAACCACTCCCCCTTACATAATGATCCGAAAACCATATGTATTTGTAGTGTGAACTACACATTAATTGTCCCCCTTTTTGTCAATAAAATTGGCAAAGGTACGAAAACTAGTGGGATCCTAATGAAAATTTCATAGAGACACTTCATGACCAAAAGAAAGTACATATCAACTTTTTAGATGCAATCATATAGCCGAAACTAAATGCATTCATCAAGGAGTTTATAAAGATACAAGATAACCCCTATAATATTCCACAGCCGCACTCCCCACAAATATTTGGCAATTAAACACAAGTTCAATAAAGAACTCTCCCACATAAAATGTCATTCCAAAAGGAACAACAAGAGCGACCTTACTTTTACAAGAAAAGAAGGATTTCTTTGGACATTAACAAATCACATGAAAATATGAATTTGTATCCAAAAATCTCAATTAAATTAACCAAAAGAGAACCCATGATTAATTTAATCGGAAATGCTCACATAAGAAAACTTACGGAGCCGCACAGTATTTACATAAAGATATGGATTAGGGAAGATCAATACTGCGGAATAAACAAAGATTCATTCTATTTTTCATCACTATTTGCACAATGACATATTATAGACTTTAATCTTTGTAAACAAAAATTCATCCTTTCTTCCATCAATATTTGCATAATGACGTAAAAGGCTTAACATTTGTTTGTCAAAAGTTCATTCATTCTTTTATCAATACTTGCATATCGACGTACGAAAGACTTAACTTTTGACAACGTATGGGACAATCATAGTTCACGGACGCAAACACACATATTCCATAACAAATTGAAATATATAAAATCATAAAGATTAATACTGCAAAATCATCTTCCAAAAACTTTAGAATTTAAATAAATAAATCTAAAAAACATTGAAGATGAAAACATTGGACATAGCTATGTGTAATCACAATAATGGCTATTCCAAACCCTAGTTATTCTTCTTAAAAACACAAGAATAAAATTCTCATAAGAAGCTTTCCTAGAAAAAATCCAAAACAAAACGATAAAACATGAAAAACTAATCATCATCTTCATCATCGGAGACCATAAGAGTGGCTGAATCTTATACATGTCATCCTTGATTTCTGGGAACTTAGTAGCAATCACAGGTAATTATTCTTGCACACACCTTACCTTGGCATTAATCTTACAAACACCTTTAAGAATTTGGTGAAGAAGATTCATGGAGGAAGTATCACATGGGCCATCAACGTTGTCACATCTTTGTCTCTTGCAAGCATTCTCCTTCATACGTTTAAAAGTACATGGACGAACAAACTTGGGAGTTCCGATGGAGTTTCCAATCGGAGCAATGGAGAAGGTGCGACAAATTTGCTCAATCAAGCAAGGATAACCTAACTTATTGTTGGGAGATGTCATTGACAACATTTGATAAATGATAAACCCACAAATGTCAAGACTTTGAGTTCCCAAATCAAGGAAATAGACCAACTCCGCGAACTCACGACCCCAACGAGAACAATCGTGGAGGGACAAAGATTAGAGATACCAAGTTTTCCAAAAGACATCAAAGCAAGACTAAGATGAGTGGTAGGAAATTTCCCATCATTCCAAACAACACTCTTACCACAAAGACCATTAGAGATGGTTTCATATGATGGTCTTTCATGACTAGGTCTTGGAAGGAGAAAACTCCCAAGGGGAATTTTAGTGATTTTTGAAATCAACTCTCTATTAACAAGAATCCTTTGTCTATTTACCATGGTCTTGAATTCCATGTCATCACAATTAACATCATAGATGTTTGCATAAAAGATTCTAGTAAGAGTGTCAAAACCTTCACCAAGACCATCAAAGATATTTCCAAGATTGAATTTTTAAAAACAAATCAAATCCTCTTTATGCCCACTAGTAAAATCCAACTTCTTTTCTAGAATAAACCCATTAAATGAAATCTTTTCAAAAACCTTCTCATAAGAATCATTAACAAATCTAATTCTAATGGAACTTTGATCTATTGGTAAGTTCATGCTAGAAAAAGATGAAGAACCCAATCTCTTAGAAACCTCTTTTGAAACCTTGAAATTCTTCATGAGATCTAGAAATTAAGAGATTAGAGGAGGAGATGACTTACTTGATATGTATCTTGAGAACCCCCTCTTTACTTTTTGATCTCCAAAGATGATTAATGGAAAAATCACATGAACCCCAGAGCGTTCACGTACGCGGACAAGATGGGAGGAAGAAGGAGGTACGCGTACCTTTCTTTTATAAACCCACACATGGGCTTGGACCCGTTTTTGAACCGTGACCCACAAAAGGAAAGTAGGATTTCTTAAAACATTCAACATCCAAGGTTTGCACACTGAAGATCAGTACAGTGCAGTAAAATAACCTTGCAAAGAAGAAGAAAGGGATTTTCAAAATAAATTAACCCGGACAAAAAAATCAACCATTACTTGCCCCACATCAAGTTATATACATATGGGGTAAAGTCAGTCTTGTTACCAAGAAACTAAAAGTGCAGAGAAATTCTCATGCACCTTTTCAGGTTGATATTTAAGATTAGTATAATCATAGTAATGATTATATTCCGGGTCAATGGAATTTTTTGAATCAATTTTCTTATACCCAAGAAAAGACTTTTTCCGAAGATTAGAACTTATGCCGAACTCACAAGAAATCTTTTTATCAATTTCACATGAGTTGGAAGTAGGTCTAGTTCGTACATCATGAATACATGATTTGACAGGTACAGAACTTTTATCAGAACAATTCTTATTCTCAAAGGAATTAATCTTTTCTAAGAATTTAAAAACGCTTTCAAACGCTCTAAATAGATCTTTATCAATTAATCCATTATGATAGTATTCCTCATAAAGATTAAGGGTTAATCTAGTGAGATTCCATATCTTTGAGCGCCGACTACGTTTTTTCAAGAGACTCTTCTTAGAAGAACTTTTAATTTTTCCTTCAGATTGTTCCATATCATCTAGACTTTCCAAGGACCTAGATGAAGCGATATTATCACAAGAGACCAGAGGTCTAATAAATAAACTTCGAACACTCTTTACGGAATTCTAGCGTGCGTTACAGATGCCAAGAGCGATTTTCCTAATGGAGTTTCCCATAGGGACAGACTTTTAGGAAACAATCAAACAAAAACTTATCAGGTTTATGGTGTTTACCTGCTCTGATACCAATTGAAAAAGTGGGGGTACAACAACCTCACCCAATATTTCGCTCAGCAATCTATATGGACTAACTCCAATATACTTTTAAGAGAATCAACTAGACAGTCAGACTCAATCTTAATAAAAAAAGTATATCAAAGAGTTATATCTCAATTTCTCGATTCAATACTTACTCAAGCAAATAGCAATCTGCGAGTCTAATTGAATACAAGAGAAATTAACTTGAACGGTACCAAAGACCAATGTTCAAGGATCAATCAATTTCTATCAACAACCAAAAGTAGGATTTACCAATTCATCGATTCAACGCACAACCTGTGATATTTCAATTATATAACAAAATATAATGTGGAAAAGAAATAACACAGACACCAGAAGTTTTGTTAACGAGGAAACAGCAAATGCAGAAAAACCCCGGGACCTAGTCCAGATTGAACACACACTGTATTAAGCCGCTACAGACACTAGCCTACTACAAACTAACTTTGGTATGGACTGTAGTTGAACCCCAATCAATCTCACACTGATCCAAGGTACAGTTGCGCTCCTTATATCTCTGATCCCAGCAGGATACTACGTACTTGATTCCCTTAGCTGATCTCACCCACAATTAAGAGTTGCTACGACCCAAAGTCGAAGACTTTAATAAACAAATCTGTATCACATAGAAAAGTCTACATGAATAGATAAATATGTCTCCCACAGAAATACCTACGAGTTTTTTTCCGTCTTTTGATAAATCAAGGTGAACATGAACCAATTGATATACCGGACTTATATTCCCAAAGAACAGCCTAGAAATATCAATCACCTCCCAATAATCTTAATCGACTAGCGAAACAAGATATTGTGGAATCACAAACGATGAGACGAAGATGTTTGTGACTACTTTTCTATCTTTCCTATCGGAGAAATTAATCTCAAGCCAATCTTATGATTGCACTCAATCACGATAGAAACTGCAAGATTAGATCACGCAACTACAGAGAAAATAGTTGGGTCTGGCTTCACAATCCCAATGAAGTCTTCAAGTCGTTAACCTACAGGGTCTTGGTAGAAACATAACGTTAAAGGAGAATCGACTCTAGCTTATACAACTAGTATCACACAGGAGGTGTGGGGATTAGGTTTCCCAGTTGCTAGAGTTCTCCTTTATATAGTATCCAAATCAGGGTTCGCAATCTAAGTTACCTTGGTAACAAAGCATTCAATATTCACCGTTAGATGAAAACCTGATTAGATTCAAGCTAATATCTTTCAACCGTTAGATCGAACATAGCTTGTTATACACAAATGAAATGCACGTTCATTTAGGTTTGTGTAACCGTACCTAAACGTGTACACCTAGTTGGTTCAACAGTAGTTAACCAAATGGTTAGCCATATGAGCACTTTCATATCAACCTTATTCATCTTCACCATAACTAGTTCAAATGACTCAAAAGAACTAGTTAGAGAGTTGTTCAATTGCTTAAATCTCATAGAAGTATACAAGACACAATCGAAGCAAAAACGATTTTGATTCACTCGAATCAATTCATGAACATTATAGCCACGGTTTGCAAATATGCATTCCTTAGTTTTATATATGTATTAGTTCACGAATAAACCGTTTTTTAGAAAATAACCCACTCAAGTATGCATACCGGTACGCATACTTAAGTACCCGGTTTGAGTTTGTTTTCAGTTCACAAACTCCAGCAGAAATTCACGGGATGTGAACTTCCGGCAGTACGCGTACGGGTACACGGACTTAGCTTCCGGACATCCTGAATCAGTAAAGTACTCATACTTTAGTTCAAGGATATTGGACTTACACAAGTATGAGTTCACATACAATGTTTATATCCATTCAAGGTTATATATTCTAAACTCTCATTTCAATCATTGAAACATTCTTAGAGGATGTTAAATAGAGGTTATTCACACACTATTTTTCATCAAAGCGATTTTCAAGATATTTAAATAATCAACATGACTTTCGTCACTTGCAAAGATGAACTTGGCCAAAGCGAAAGCTTACCAACACATATTTCGAGAAATAGATAAGCGAGATAAACTCGGCTCGAAATAGCAAATGTGTATAATCTAAGTCTATATAGCAATACGACTTTTGTCTCAAGATAGGAGATAGAGTAGATAGACTTTTGAGTGATAGATAAGTTCAAGTCTCCACATACCTTTTAGTCGATGAAGATCCACCAGTTCCTTGAGTAGTTCTTCGTCTTTGCATGATGAACGATGTGGAGTCTAGAGCTTAACTACACTTTCTATCCTCGTCCGGGACTTAGCTATAAGTAGACTAGAAATCAAGACTTATAGTTTTGGCAACTAAACTTGACAAACAAGCTTGAGATAGCAACGCTTGCGAGTTCGACCGAGCAGTGCTCTAACAAATGTTTACTGTTAATTATGTTTTCTCTGTAATGTTTTACTCATATGATCTTTAACATTGAAGACGAAAATGGAAACTGGAGTTAAGCAAATTTAAACTTCTATATGGACCAGTGATATACCTCTATAGATTTAGATATATTTATCATATGACGCCGTTAAATGTACATTAGTTTATGTAGACATGGGTTAGTGGTTTACGCCTCTAATAAAATTGAAATGGATGTAGCTAGTACATATGCGAAACCATGAAATGTTGTATTTGTAAATGTACATTGGTTTAAGTAGACAGTTAATTGTTCTAGTGACATTTGTTCTTATATGTCATTAGTCCCCTAGGCTCCTAACCTTTTAATTTTTTTGGTAGAAAAAGTATTATTTAAGCTTTCGGTGATCATGGTCATTAAGTTGATTCTTGTTCTCATTAGTTTTCCTTTACAGTGTCATCTTATTTTCAATAACAATCACTTGGTGGTTTTTTCATTTCGTGGGTGGATTTTTCTCTCCAATCTATGCTCATCTGTCAATTTATTCTATTTTGGGTAGCGTTTGGGTTTATTTTATTTCTGTCGGTTTTAAATTTTTCTCATGGAGTGGGTTTGATATGTTGCACAGGCTATGATATATTGTAGAAGACCAATGCCAACCAGAATGACAATGGTGTTGATGGGTCTGCCAGATGGCTAAGTTGTAACGTACCTGAAATAGATGGTAGACAATAACGTTGTGCATAGACTCCTGCACCCACATTGTCTCAGAGAGATGATAGAGGCAGTGGTCAGGTAGATCACAAGGAAGAGGAGGATACAGTGGCGGTGATAGGGGTCGTAGCCAGAGGTACCTCCCTTATTTTTTTAGTTGCCGATTAGCTTGACACTGTCTCTTGACAGTCAGGTTACCATTCTTCTTTAAGCGTACATATTGGTGCACCTGTAATATGGTGATTTAGAGGAGGATGTGAAATGGATTCAGCTGAAAAAAATAAAGAATATCGTAGCTTGAGGATTTGGTATGATTGGGTTCGAATTTGTGTTGGATTTAGACTGTATTCCTGAGCTGGGAATCAGTCAAAAGAAGCTGTTGTTGTTGCTGCAATTAGATTGAGATGGGTTTCAGCAATTGGTAAGAACGGAAGAGATGGGTGCAGATTTGTTTAGGAAATGTGGTTAGTTCTTGTGGAGAATCAGTAAAAGAGGTAGCTTTAGGTTGCTGGTTTCCTACGGAATTGGTGGTATATTTTACAAGGATTGGAACTGGTTTTAAAGACAGCGCTGTAAGGGAATATAAGTTGTATATTGCTGATGTTTTTGGTTTAACCTTGGATCGAGCTTATGGAGGAGTTTATCTTGGTCAGGGATTTGTTGTTAGAAGTGAAGACACGAATGCTTTAGAAGGAGGCTTACTTCTTTCGATGTTCAACTTGGCTCATAGTGGTGAGTTTATGATTGATCACGTTCTTAATATTGCAACAAGTATATTAATATTTTTGTATTTGTTTTTTCTGATTGCTTGCTCCAAATGAATATCAATTTCCAGGTGTAAAGCAAGCTAATGAATTGAGATGAATATCTACAATGGTCTCCCCAGAAGCTGTTATCTGATCCTAACCTTGATGAAGCTGCTTAAGGTCTGATTTTGGTGAGTTGAACTCAAATTGTGATTGCCCATTGTGACGAATTTCACATGACATTCTAATCATGTACCTAAGCTTTGTATGTGTTAGCAGCAAAACAAAGGGCCACTTGAATTGGTTTAGCAAATCTTGTATACCTGGATTAGTGCTCAACTGTTATTGAAGAGTCACTGACTGTTTGTTGTGATAGAAAATACATGTGTACATATTGGTACACTTATAATATATGTGTACATTGTTATACACATGTGACAGAAATTACATGTGTACATAATAGCCCACTCTAGGACTCTTAATCAAATTTTAGTGAATAATCTTCTTTTATTTCTTGGATGTCGAATCAGTGATGCTATGAGCCACTAACCGTTTGGTTATGACAGAAATTACATGTGTACATGTTAGTACACCTATAATATAAGTGTACATTGTCGTACACATGTGACAGAAATTATATGTGCACATGATAGCGCACCTGTAATACAAGTGTACATTGTTGTGCACTTTTTAATACAGGTGTACATAATTGTGCACATGTTTAGCATGATTTTGTCATTACATTGGTTGGTCTTGATGCTTATTTTCTTATTTTATTTGAAAAGGTACCTCAAAAAGCTTGCAGACATACCCAAGGTTGAAAGGTGGATTCGAAGGCTGTGATGCGAATAAAAGCAGTTGTTGATGCGAGAAAGGAGTGTGATGCAGACCTTACCATGGTATGTTTAACATGCAGTCATTCTCTTTTTCTTTTGTGGACCTTTCGGTATTGTTTTCGATACATCTTCCACACATTTTCTGACAAGTTTGGGCTAAGGAATGCGTTGTTAGAGAGCAAAATTATTCTTTCGGGCACACATATTGATTATTTAGGTGTACATAGTTGTGCACATGTTATTCATTTTGAAGTCTGAGAAATTAGGGAAAGCACTAATGTGTACATAGTTGTACACACATGTCATGTTATTTAGGTGTACATGGTTGTCCACATGTTAATTTTGGTGTAAATAGTCGTACACTTGCAGAATTATATTTTATGTATACAAACCAAAAATTAGGGAAAGCACAAATGTGTACTTATGTTGGATTTTTTATAGGTGCGTACATAGTTGTACACCATTGTGCTATCGTAATAATATATACATGTTTTTCTTGTTAATAAACGGTATATTATATGAAAGCAAGCCAGATTCCCATGCGCATCTTTAACATTGTCACTCTCCTATTGTTTATTCCTTTTTTATTTCATATTTGACGTCCACACACATGGAAGGTAATTTCCTAGTCACATGACGCAGTTTAGTCTCTTTCATGTGAAGCAATCTTACAACAGATTAGCTTCTCTCATTAAGGCTAAAATATTTGCTAGCGTATTGATTTTGGTTTATTCTTGATCATCTTGGTTTAGCTTTTATAAGAATGTTGTGAGTCATTGTGGCCCTTTACGTGTGCCCGATATTTACAGTAATGAGTTGCTAGAACTGCAACTTACTATGAATCCGAGCATATTTATAGTCATCGTGGTCCTTTACGTATGCGTAATATTTATTGTTGTAATGATTTTGCAGGATTTAGACGAGGTGCAACGATACATTATTGTTTAAAGGACTGTAGGCGAGAGAATCTTCAGTTGATTTTAAAGCACAAGAACTTCGTCATTTGGTTAGTAACTTCATTCCGAACTTCAGTTGATTTTTGTAGGTGTGTACATATTGTACACTATGGTAATTTCTAGAAAAATTTGTGAAATGTCACGTTTACTCTGTTTGACAGCAGTGCACCTAAAATAGCCCTCATGTCACAAGAAGGACAAACCATATATTTATGTCAGATTTATAAATAGTGGCATGTATATGCCTTTCTAAATTGTTAATCATGCACAATACTTATTTGAATACTACATACAAGGCAACAAGATGTATTTGTCCAAGCAAGCACTTTGTTAGAATTGTGAGTGCATGAAGTAGTAGATTATTAGATTCATGGGGGGGGGGGGGGGGGGCCCCGCCACAATGTCTGCAAAAAGTTTAATCTGGGATAAAAAATCTTCATTATCGGTAGAACCTTATTTTACTTTTGTTTCATATAATATCTAGCAAAATCATATGTACATTATTGTACACTATAGTCGTTCTTGGTAATTGTTAATGTGCTCATAGTCTTACACATGTTGGTCGATAATGTCCTTGGATATGGACTTGTACACATGGGTATATATGTTTTTGATACACATGTTATTTGTTACTGTATGTATGTTGATTCTTTTTATTGTTTATTTTTAGGGACTCATAAGCTCAAAATGGTAGAGCGTCTAAGCCTATCACAAGGTTTGGAGAGATTGATGGTTCAAATCCATTTGAGTTTCCATGTTATGTTTAATATGGATAGTGTTACTGGTGCTTAGATGGATCATTAAGTTGTACGTGGTGTACAAATGGTGCACCATGTCTTATCTTTGGATTTTCTGGATTTTTGTAGATGTGTACATATTTGGACACCAATGTAAACTAAGATTTTTAAAAATTCAGAATTACATATTCATATGGGTACTCTTTTTGTAGCTCTCGGAAAGAGCTTTCCGAATATATAAGGTTTATGAATTTTGGAAAAACGGTTTGAAAGATAAATTGTTTTTAAAAAAAATATTATATTATTTAAAATTGATGACCATGAGTCATTTTGGACTAAACTGTAAATATTTGGACTAAATTATAAATTAGAAGGTTATATGTGTATTTTCCATATTTTAAATAATTTTTGGACTGAATTGCACCTGATTAACTCGGGATGGACTAATCCATACTTTTTGACGCGTTTTTGGACTAAACCGTTTTTCCCCATACAACCCTTTTAATCGGAGAAGAGGAAAAGAGGTGATTGGGGAGAAGAAGGGGCGATGGAGGAGAGTGAGGAGAGAATACCGATTTTGGTTTAGGTTTGGGCATTAAATTAGTATTAGGTTGGTTATTAATAGGTGAAGGGTATTTTGGTTTGTGATGGATTAGGTTCCCTTTATCTTCACTTAGGATATTTGACTGTTTCCCTGGAGCCCCTATAATAGGATTCTAATTTTTTTTACCCTATTTTACCTACATACGGAATAGCCTTCCGTTGACCAAATTAGTTTGTGATACAAAGAACAATGGAGAGCAAAGGTTACAAAAAAGAAAAGACAAGCAACCAGTTTTCTGCCAAACATGGAATGTTTTCTACCAAAATTAGCTAATATGAGCCATGACGCTATAGCTTCAAACCCTAAACAGTAAGTGACCACATCAGAGAGCTTAAAAGAGACTGGGATGAGAGCTACTAGAGAAAACTACCCCTCGTACATCCAACTATACTTACAGCAAGACTTCTATTTATATACGAAAGAGTGTAAAAGAATCTTTACTGGTGCATCACGTACCCTAGTGACCTTCTCTTGTCCAAGATAATGCAATTCACAGGCATGTAAGAAGGTTAGAAAAATAACCTTGATAATTTTAATGTTGATAATTAACTGCTGAATGTTCCTAAATTATTTACCACATAGAAGGATCTTTCTAAATTTAATGACAACTTAAAATGAGATAAATGGAATCCTATGTTATATAAGTCCTCTCAAACAGACATTCAAGCAAAAGATCTTTGATTCTCTCGCAAGACAAACTTTCAATTCTCAGCTAGAATTATGAACTTACTCTCCTCTGTGGTTTGGCTTGGAGACCTCAAAACCAAGCACATTGCATGAGATGCTCCTATCGCAACTGAAAGGACATAGTGTGGCCCTAATCCATCATATTCTACAGGAAACTTCACCTCGACAGGCAAATGTTGTACCTCCAGCAATCCAGGAACCCCTAGTTGACAATCCCTCGAATTTCCCCACATGTATAACTTCCCTTTATCTGTAATTAAAACGAAAAAGACTCGGTACTTCTGCTCGATAAGATAAAATCAAAAGCTCTTAGTATAATTAGCTAGACTCTTGCAAGAGTTTTACCTCGATCTGCTTGCCTTTTTAATTTGAGGAGCATTTAACACACAAATCCTTCTATGGAGTGAACAAAATACGCTCACCCTAAGAAAGAAAATACAGATATCACTATTCTTACCAGTGATAGCAGCTGAAGTTGAACCTTCGCAGGCAACGTAAACCACATTTTCCTCAGCTAAAGCTTCAATTAACAATGGAACCTTCTGATTTTCGATTGAAGAATGACCCAACTGACCATGACCACCATGACCCCATGAAAGTACTTTACCTTCATCTGAATTAAATGATATAATTGATAATCAGGTCCTGATTAGCTAAACAATGAAAAACAGGGAATAACATAATGTGGGGGTTTCATAAACACGTAGACCTATCAAATGCAGAGTTAGATAAATGATAATTACATTTCTTTAACGTTATTTGCCTGCTATTATCAAGTTATCTTACCAGTTAAGGCTAAGGAGTGATATCCACCACAAGCTATCTGAATTATACGAACATCTTGAAGGCTAGGAACTGCTTGTGGTTTCCAACCACCAACTTTGTTTCCTCTTCCTAGCTCACAGTTAGAGTTTGCTGCACAAAAAGGAAATTAGTACAACATCACTTCCATTGTAGCGATGCAACCCGTGAAATTGTTATATCTTATCTAGATGAATGGGAACCAAAGCTTGTTCCTAGACATGGAAAAACAGAGGAAATCAGAGAAAGGCTCCATACCACCCCAATTCCAAAGTTGCCCTTCTTTAGTCAATGCCGTTGTGAAAAATCCCCCACATCATACAGCAGCCACGGGTACAGACAACCCTTTTACTTTGGAGGGGATACTTAGTCCGCCACCTTCATTTGGGCCACGACCAGGACCGAGTCCTAATCTACCATCTCCTTCATCTCGGCCCCAAGTATAAAGATCGCCTGCATTATAGAATTAGTCAACACATGGAAGAAGTTATAAACACTAGTATGACATCAATTCAAGCGGGTTAATTCATTCTAATCTTGAAACAGACGCTCACTCCCATTACTGAGTGGTCTCGGCCTATTCACATGGCTTACGCTTTAGTTAACTTTCATCAAATGCATCCACAGTAGTATGACTGAATGCTTTTCACCTCCATTTTGTGTTGGAATTTGGGCCTTGTTAGGGCAAGATGTTAAATTGGAAAACTGGTCCGCAAGAAAGGGCGTGATAATTATGAAAAATCACTAGTAGTCAGATACGCTGAACACAATTGATTTGGCTATGTCAGATATGTAGCTCACTCAGGTATCCTCTTTTGGATTTGTTTTCCTGACCGCAACATAACATGTGAGCAAACACTACACATTTACCTTCTTCTTTTTTCTAAATATGAAGTAAGGATATTAATATAATATCATAGGACGATTGGTCTCAACACAATTCTCTTTGTTGACAAGCACATGTAAACTTTGTTGATTCGTGGAGCAATACTTCTCTTGTTTGTAAACTGAAGTGGGCTGAGATTGTTTTTTGAGCTAAGACTCCAATGGGCTTAACACCACCATGACAAACTAATGTTGTTCATATATATACTGAGGGTTTGAGGGGGAGTTGCAGTGGTTGTGGTTGTAGTGGTAGAATGGTAGTGATGCTGGTTGAACTTGACTGTTAAAAATATAACAAAGCAGTAGAATATAACACAAGTTCTAGAGCTAATATTCTTGCAGAGCTCATTAACATTACCAATCTTTCTCCCATTACCAGCTTAGCTGAACCCTTCAACTCTCCCACTCTTCTAATTCAGGTAATGGTGCACTCAATATTTGTGGCTGTTTTAGAATCTCAATCTGTTACCAACGACCTAAGTGTGCAAGTCCTACGGATTATCCAGATATGCCAACAGATCTAAGTGTGCAAGTCCTATGGATTGCTAGACCTACCTCTAATAATTTGACCTTTTCAAGTAAATTGGTAAGTAACAAATATAAAAATCACCAAGATGTACTTGGTATAGACGAATAGTGTTAAAAGAAAAATCAGACAAAGAAACTAACCAAACTCAGAGACTGCTGCAGTATGAGCCCCACTTGTTGCAATTTGGCATATTTTCCCACTCCAAGCTTTGTTTATCATCCTAGGCAACAGCTCCCTAGTATAGATTGAATGGCCTAAAGCGCCAAATCCACCATAACCCCTGAAAACTTCACATCACCGTAAAGACATAAAACAAGCACATGTAAACATATTAGAAACCCTTCATCTTAAACAACAAAATTTAAATAAACACAATAAGTCAAGAATTTTGTTTGACACTTATTGAAACTGACCAAGTGTAGACATCCCCAAGAGAGGTAAGAGCAACAGAATGAAGTCCACCAAGAGCAGTACTTTGAACGGAGTCAAGATTAGGGTTAAGAGTTGGACTAAATGCAGGGTTTTCATGGCCAAAGCCAAGGCGCCCACCATCACCTTTACCCCACATCCAGACGTTTCCGTTAATTAACAAGCATGAGTGGAAGAAACCACAGGAGATGCCTATCTCTGACAATGATAACTTCTCAAATGCTGATGAGTCAGCGGAGGGTTCTCGGAGGAGGCCAGAAGTGGGAGAGAGGCGATAATTGGAGGGTAGGTGAAAAGAGGCGACAGGGGTAGGATATGCTCTGATCTCTTCAATTCCACCGCCAAGTTGGCCAGAACTTCCTCTACCCCATGATAGTAGTTGAAGGGTTGAGATTGAGGTATCAGAATCAATTTCAGTCTGCCAAAGTAATGGAACTTTTGAGGAGGTAGAAGATGACATACAATGTGCAAGAAATGTGTGGCGCGGGTGAAGCGTCATTGAGGACTTCGGAACTGATCTTTCCTTTTCACTCTACTGTTTTATATCTTCACCACTGTTGACCTGCATTACAATGTAAAAACAAGAAAAGTTGATCTATTGCTTACAAATGGCAGCATAGTATACAAAATTCTCGCATACTATATAAAGAAAAAATCGAATTTGAAATTATTTTTTCTATCAATTGAGTTATTTCATGTTCTAATATCTTGAACGACTTTCTTAAAATCGTTTGCCAGTATATATAAGCCTTGAGGTTTTCATAATCTTGAGGAGCAATGAGACCGTAGTCCCATTTCAGTTACAGAACTACGCTGCTTAAACAATATGAACCTCTTTGAAACAAGAAGCTCTTGAAAGTTTCAGTATTACTGAAAAAATTTAGTCTGTCCTCAATCGTATCACTTAAGGTGCGGGAAACTGCATTAGGTAGTGGGTGATACTGATTCAACAAACAATGCGCAAGGAGATAATCACAAGCCATTCCAGAAATGGACAGTGTATAAATCACTTATAAGATCATTGTATATGTACGGATCCAAACTGAAAGTCTTTCTTTTGATCATCATAACATCCCTAATTTTGTCAATTCTTAGAGCAAGCTCCACATACACAACATGAACTGTATAATTAGTCTTTGAGTTGCAACATTTAAGTTTCACAGAACGTTAGCATCAATAAGATTGATTCAGTCAGAGGTTAGATTTCTTGAACTTGACAAACCATTATTTGATAATTTATACATTTTGTGAACCTTCCTTCTGTAGGTAGAAAACAGAAATAAGAAATTCCATGTCATATTCATGCCAGATAAGCATCTATACTAGAAATCAAACGATTATATCACAAGGACATCCGGAGTCTATAAGTATCCGACCATGTGATCGAAAATTACCTGGCTATCCAATAATCCATATACATAGATTAATTTGTTTTTTTAACCAACTACATCTTTGTTTTTGTTTTTTTTTTTACTTGCATTTCCCTCCTAACCTCTACAACACTGTCTAAACTTTCCAGGTCTTGATATGCACTCGACAACAAAGATCTCTCTAGTTCCCACAAGCCGAAAAAACACAAAAATGGAGGCAAACAAGAAACCATTTCATTAAAAGACTCCCTCTCAATCTTTTATAAACCCACAATGCATCCTTCAAAGTCAGGTCAGGTGATTCCATTCGGGTGTTGGAGTGTTGCGTTTTATGCACCAAATCAAAAAGTTCAGTCGGCACCAAGCAAGCACACTATCATAGTGTTAAAATCAACAAGTTTATAGAGATTAATTTCATAGAATACTGCGAGAGCATTTGAGAAAAAACCACCTCGAAAATGCTATATTGTTGACAAGGCATTAATTACATATTAGCAATTTCAGTAAAGCCATGCTTAAAACGTCGGCATGAATTGATTGACCTAGAATTATGAAAATATGGTGAGATGAGATGAGAACCTAAAAGCATCTGGTTGGAACTCTTGTTTCCTAATCTGGTAATACTATGATGTAACTCCTTACATTTACCCTGTTTATACGGTTTATAGTGCAGGTTCAAAATGGTAATTACTGATAGGTAATTAAGTCCTCTCTCTCTTTTTTTGCATTAAAAGATAATCAATCAGTAAAGAAAGAATTACTTTGACAACCCTAAAAGTTAGAATTATAGTAACGACTGGGTTCATACCTGTAGAATCAAAATGATCTGCTTTAACCCAAGTGTTCTTGCTGCAGCATCAGTAAGTTCCTCAGTCCAGTTGGAGAGGAATGGCCTGAGGTTTTAGAAGAAGAGGAGTTAACAGGGAGTTGGGTTTCTATTATCAAGAAGATCCATACAGTTTTAACTTTTAAGACAAAAAGGAGATACGAGTATTTCTTATACATTCACGGATAATAATTAGGAAAAATTGATTTATCCTTTAAAATATACCTCGTAAATTTTATATCATTGAAAAATATTTTAAAATTCTTACATAATAAATATAAACATGACTATCATATTATACATATTTCTTATAAACAACAACAATCAATTAAAATGGTAAATTCAGAAATATTCCTTGTTTAATGATATAGATCATCTACTAGTGAGACAAAGTTTGAAAATTAATAAGTCATCTATTTAGGAGACTACAACTTGAAGGAGATTGCTTGAATGTTATGAGAGCTATCCAGGGTCATACAATGGCAGTGAGATGGACTACAAGTGGCATAATTAGAGATATTTCATTTTATTTTATCAGACTTTGAATTTTGGTCTTATACTCTTGTTCATAGAGATGCAAATGAAACTGCAAACTCTTTGGCTAAGCATGCTAGATCACAAGTAGTTAAAGTAGATTGGTGTGTTAACTGGACTGATTGGATTAATTTGTTAATCCTCAGTGACCAAAACAGTTTGCCTTAATCTCATTAATAAAGCACATCTTTTCTTATTAAAAAAAAAATCTATTTAGGGACGAAGGGAGTATTTTTATTTATTTGATCTTGAGTTTTCTTGGAAATATAATTTGCTTCGGGTGTTTTGTTTTTTTTTTGGAAATTTAATATACTGTCATACAATATATTATGGCAGTTTCTATCAGAATTTGCTGATTTTTTTTTTGCCCAGCCATGTGATGAGCGAACGCGTTTTTCCAACGTTTTTCCAGTATGGTAAATCTGCTTAAAATGAATAAATTTGATCGTTATGATCCTATTATCGATTTTTTTAGAGATATTTAAGAAGGCGCAATTGGGGGATACCTCCACAAATTGGAGGATACTCAAAGTTAAATGGGGTTGTATTTTGGTTAAGGAGTCCTTTTTTTTAGGTGTGAAATAACCATATTAACCTTCCCTAATAAAAATTAAAAAGAAAAACTAAAAACCTTTTTTTTTTTGGTTCCACCTATTTGTCACCCACACTTTTCCTATTTGTCACCCTCATCAAAATTTCTAAGTAATTCTACTTTTCAATTCTACTTTTTCCTATTTACCACCTACAAAGGTCAAATTAAATTTGACTATAACTATCACCACTCTTATTAGTTTTAACTAGATATTGGGACCGTTCTGCTATGACCCGGCTAACTAAATATGCTCCCGACTATTATAGACAGGACCAACTAACACACTAATTTTAATGTGGGCACTACATCTGCCTTTGAATTTTCTCCGGCCCCGACCCTATTCGGCTACTATGATCCAACTAATTAAACACACTATTGTGGCCCGACTAACTAACACACTATAATACAATGGAGGAGTTGGAAAATAAAGGTGGGGGTGGCTTGAAAACTATTTGGATTGGTGGGGGTGGCTTAAGCCTATGTTTTAGGAATGATTTTTTTTTGCCAAACTTAAAACCACTGTAAAATTTGGTGTTTTTCTGAACTTTGGGCTGGCTTAAGCCAGCCCAAGTCTCTATGTAGTTCCGCCCTTGCTATAATATGACACGACCAACTAAATAGTCGAATAGGATACAAACTGACTAACTTACATATTGTGGTCCCAAACTGACTAACTTGCATGTTGACTAAAATATTGTGGAAGGATACAAACCGGCCGACCAAACAACATAAAAAAATCGATAGAGGTTGAGCCCGGGCCTAGACCCGGGTGATACCTAGTAGGAATATATGAATAAGTGTGTAGTAATGTTACTTGGACGAAATCCGGCACTAACCTCACGAACCTGATATAAAAAATAAAAAATATGAGCAGAGCACATATGTGTTCTGAAGGCAAAAGGAGATAATATAAACGTAGGTCAAATATCACCTTCGAGTGTTCCATAGAAAAGAAAATTCCCATTTATGAATCTTTACACTCCAACTATTACCCAAATTGGCCGAATGAAAGAGGAGATTTTGTTATTCTTTGATAATCAATAATGGAGGGATTTCATAGAGCCAAAACAATGTCCGCAAATATCACAAAAACATCACCCGAGAAAAAAGAAGGGGTTAGTAGCTAAAATAATGGAATAATTGTGAAAGTCAAAATAAAAGTTAGGGTTCACGAAATTATTATTTGAATCTAGGGTTTATGAAAAAGAAGAGAGTTATGACTGAAAAATCAATAGAAAATCGATTCAGATCCATGTATTATCACCTGTGAACAATCAATAGTAAATCAAAGCATCTGATATTAGGTGCGGGTTTTGAATTGAAAAGAAAAATCAATATCAAAGAAACGGCGAGCAAAAGAAACAGAGAGAGTAAGCGGAAAGAAAATGTGGGAATTAAGATTGGGTCTGAAGCTAGGTTGTACTCCCGTGTGAATTATTGGTGGTGTGAAAGAACATGAGGCTCCTATTGGTCGAAATATTTTCTGATGGGGCCAGAAGCTCTAAGAAAAGAGTTTTGTTCAGCTTTTAATCACAACGGAGGAAATTCACCTGAAATCATATTATTAATTAATTATTCTCCATCATTCTCCGTCTTCATCCTTAAAAAAAAAAAATCTTAGGTTAGAGTTCATGTTAATTAGCTAGTTCACCATTATGTTTGAATTTTTTTTTCTTAGCATTTATCGTTTAATACTAGAAAGTGTCACTCAAAGAATGGCTAGGTATCATGTGCTTCTTGACAAAAAAATGCCAGGAGTATGCCGTATTCATTGCTATCATTAATTCAAATACAAAAAGAAAGAGCACAATCATGTACCTTCATTATCGTCCTGATAATATTTTTCTATCCTTGCTACCAATTTTTTCTAATGTGTTCTTTGAAAGCTAATTAGTTTTACATATATAGAGACATCATTCATGCAGCCAAACATGTTGCGAAATAAGAATATTACAACCATCCTTCATGGACGAACCACTACAAATGTTAACAGAGGTTCAGCAATGATCATCGACTGAAACACCCACAATACGTTAATTCATGGCCGACTAAATCGTCCTAAAAATGTGTACTTTTTCAAGATCGAGTCAATCATTCTAAAACAAGTCGACCCCAAGTGAACGACTAGCTTTTTATCACAATAGTACAAACAAAATCAGATTTAAACATATATGCAATCGCACGTTCAAAGATTATAATTTAGGTTTAGTTTTATCTCTTTCCGTTTTGCTTGAACATTCTGCACTTTCTTTGGAGGAACCTTTGATACAAAATCAACCAATTGAAGAAAAACTTAAACAGAAGAAGAACTAAAACAAAATAGAGTGAAGGTGCTGATCGGTGGGAGAGATGGAAGAAGAAGGTGGTCGGTGGGAGATTAGTATGTGACTTAGGGTTTTTATTTTGATTTAGTATTAGGGTGGTTTTATTACTGCGTGTAAATAAAAAGTCAAGAGGTGGTATTTAGGTTATTTGAAAAAATATATGGGTGGTAAATATGATAAGTGGGGATGGCAATTAATTTATTCTCCATCAAAAAAATCACACAAATCATGATGAATGATTTTTGATTTAGGTTATCAAAAAAATCATTTTGAGTAGCGACGCAAATTATGATAATCAAAATAATTTAAATCAAAACCATCTAGGTTATCAAAAAAAATCAGAATTGTATTTAAATAAAAAAAATCGAATTTGAATTTCAGGAGCAGGTTAATTTTCGGTATTGTTTTGTAGGATGAATATAATACCGAAAGTACTGTCGGTATTGTTTTGTCGGATGAATACAATACCGAAAGTACTGTCGGTATTGTTTTGTCGGATGCATACAATAACGACTGTAGCTCTGTAAATGCAAAATTTGATTGACTTAGTGTTTGAATTGAGATTTGGTTTGGGGTTTTTCATAGATGAAAGTTTGATTGTCTACAAAAGGTTGCAATTAGGAGTCATTAAAATCAATTTAAGAACCTTCTCATATCACACAAATCTTCCAAAATCCTTCTTCTTTTTCCTCTAATCAAATTATATTATTTGAAGTATCCCCCAAACACACTTGGATAAGGGGTACTTCATAAGGTTTTTTTTTTTTTTTTTTTTGAGTATCCCCCAATTTGTGGAGGTATCCCCCAATTGTGCCTTCAAATAAACTTTGTGACCATCCAGAAAGTTTGAAATTAGAATTTGGATCCCAAGACTCAAGTTGACTGTCTTGACTGTCCAAAACTGGGTTGAAACTACTAAATAAAACTTACTTTTTGTTTCATTTACCAACTATGTCTGCATCTTCTTCCCCTGTTTTGTAACCTAAATTACCACTACCTCACCATTAGCATTATTTTTATTAATCCATCAATGTGGCAAACCACAATATCGAAAATATTAGGCAACAAATATAATAATGAGATTGGAGAAGTAGGCCGCAGATCATCCGAGTTGTAGAACAACAATGCTGGCAATTAATTTGTAAAGCCGAAGTAATGAAAAAGTTAACATGTTTTGAACAAATATGCAAGGTTGCTTTGCATTTCTCACTTGAAATCAGTAGAAAAAATTAGGTTTCAGAACCATTTACAGTTGGGTTTTCCCGAATAAAAAAAGAATTGAATCAAGGAAAATTTAAAAAAACATGTCTCAACTGCATCGGGAAAATGCTGAATAACAGACTTAATGTACTAAGCTTCATATATCTAATGTAACCTAGTGTTTCCTTCGACGATGTTGGGGTTTCAATAAACAAATGCGCAATTAATTGACATTATATGAAACCAACAGATCAAGATAGACATAATCTAGTACCTAGTTTGTATCTAGTAGCCAAACATTGAAGTTAAGGTTTTCAGAGTTCGTCTTCGGAATTTTTTAGCCAGAGATCTTAGTTTTAATCCTACTTCCAATATCCAGGTACATAAAGCAAACTAATATGAGTTATCTCTTATTAATTTTTAATACAGTTAATAATAAATTGACACAGAGAGAGAAAGAGATACCCTAGCTTGGATTCAATTTTAACAAACACTAATTAATCTGAAGAAATTTGGGCAGTGGACCGCTCTTTCTCTTTGTGATTTATTTGTGTTTTGCATCTTTCTTTGTATTTGTTTCATGTTTACGATGTACTTGTTTTTTTTTCCTTAACAACCATCATGTAAATAATTTTTCCTTAGTATTAACTTGCCGTCCGTGAGCCATAAAATACACAAATTTTGATAACCTTTTACATTTTTTGTTACATTAATTATTAGTTACTTATCCTCATGAATTTATAAGTACTTTGTACAACTACAAACCAAATCAAATATGTTTCAAATTGTTCATGGATATTTCTATGAGATAGTGAACATTTGAACAACTCTCTTAAAACACATTTAGATTCATTTGATTATCTATCATGATTGATTGATCATCATATTTGATCTAGAAGTGTTAGATGAATATGGCTAAACTATAAGTGTTCATATGGCTAACTTCGGTTAACTGTTATTGAGCCAACGGTTATACACGTTTAGGTACGGTTCATCTATATCTAAATATAGGTATATTTCATTTATGTGTATCAAGCTAATATTACCTAACAATACTCAGTGAATGATCCTATTGAGACTGAATCATCAGATGAAGATCTTGACAACTCAGTTTCTCTGATCACAAAACAGTTTAGAGATCTTCTTTTGAAGAGAAGTAAACGCTCCACTAGAGACAAACCTAGATCATCAATCAAGCCTCATGATCGTGTTCCTCCTAAAAACAGGGATACTATCGACACTGATGATGAGGATATGCCACAGTGCTTCAAGTGTTGGTCATTTTGCTAATGAGTGTCCAAATCGTAAAAAATACACTGGCAACAAAGGTCTTGCTGCAACTCTCGATGAAACATCTGGCCATTATGATTCTACATAGGATGAAAAATCAAGTGTAGCACTCCTTGGTGAAAATATCAATTTTGATAATTGTAGCAATACTCATATCAACCTTGACATTTTTCCTAGAGATACATCATCGACCGCATTGGAGGATGAAATGGATTTTTCTCTATCTAATGAAAACTCTCCCTCTTATGTTTCAGATACTTCACTTTGTTTAGCGGCATGTTCGGCTATGGTGCCTGAACCATCCTCCACATTGACATGTCCTTATTGTACTATTAAGGGTCATGAACTCTTTAATTGTTTCAAGTACAAACATAAAGTAAGGTATGTCAACAAACTACAATGGAGAGCCAGTCGATTAACAAAAAAACTCAAACTTGTTCTGAAATCAAATCTATCTGAGGTATGTAAATTTAACTCCTCTCCTAAGAAGTTGATTTCTAAGGAAAAGGTTAGATCACTACAGAAAAGAATTAGGTCTAAACGACCTCTAAAGATGGATGTTGATATTACTGTATAGGAACCTTATGGTGAACAGATTATTGTTCACCCTAACACAGTCTAACTGTGTTGAAAGTGCATCTTGTGTCATGTGCCCGTATTTAGAAAAGAGACAAGAGTTGTGCACAATCGGGCTCTAGGGTCAGAAACTATTCTAGTTTGTATCTTGAATTTCCATTTGTTCGATTCATATTTTTTTTCTAAGTTTCAAGTAATGGTATTAAAAAGATTTCACCTAATTTGAGTAAAAAGGTTAAAATCGACAGTTCTACCCTTCTTAGGGTTATCTGTGTTGACTATACGTGAACCCTACTATTCTGTATATAGGTTCCGTTACCCTGCAGTCTTTTTCCTTCTCTTAAACTCTTTTCATCAAAAGGTTGCTTGTGGAGCTGTTTTATTTGTGTTTCCGTTCACAAACCCATATTTCAAATTTGTGGAGACTCCAAGCATCATCTCTTCTGATGGAAAAGATAGAATGAACTTTTTGAGAAAATTCCGCAGTATTGATCTTTCCATGATCCACTATTATGTGAAAGTACTGTATTTACTCCGTAAGTTTTCTTATGTTGAGTGTTTCCCGTTAAATTAATCATAATATTATCTTTTGATTAGTTTACTCGATGATATTTTGGACATTAACAAATCGTGTCCAAAGAAATCCTTTTTTTCTCGTAAAAGTAAGGTCACCCATGTTGTTCTCTTGAGAATGACATCAAATGGGGGAGAGTTCTTAAATGAACTTGTGCTTAATTGTCATATCTTTGTGGGGAGAGCGGTTGTGGAATTTCAAGGGGTTAAATTATATCTTAATAAACTCCTTGATGAATACACTAAGTTTCGACTATGTGAAATCATCATAAGAAAGTTTATATGTTTCCTTTTAGTCATGAATTATCTTTTGAGAATTCATTATGATCCCATAGTTTTTGTACCTTTATCAATTTATATTGACAAAAAGGGGAGAATTATTTGGTAGTTCACACTACATACATATGGTTTACGGATCATTATGTAAGGGGGAGTGGATTTCAATCTAAGATGGAAGTATTGACTAAGGGGGAGTGATACATATCACCATAGTATTATTTCAAAGTTGTGATGTAATTGGACTTTGATTCTATATAATAATACTATGACACTGAATAACAATGATTGAGAACTTCCGTTTTCATATTGTTATTGCTACGGATCTTCAACAACAATGGTGCTGAGTTGAACACATTCAGAATCGATGGAGAACTTGAAGTAACGAAGAATTCAAGGAAGTTGAAGAGCCAAGGAAATCAAGCATGATGGATCAGAAGCTACAAAGTTTTTTTATTTTGTAATCTATATGTATTGATAGTTTTGTCACTAAAATTGACAAAGGGGGAGATTGTTAGAGCATTACTCGGTCGAACTCGCAAGCGTTGCTATCTCAAGCTTGTTTGTCAAGTTTAGTTGATTAAAACTATATACTTAATTTCTAGTCTACTTATAGCTATGTCTCGGATTACGATAGAAGTGTGTAGTTGAGCATTAGATTTCACGACGTTCACCAATTGAAGAAGAAGATCTAGTAAAGAGCTTGGAGGAGCTTCATCAACAAAAGGTATGTGGATACTAAAACTTATCTATCACTCAGAAGTCTATTATATTCTATCTTCTAATAAGACTAAATCGTATAGCTATATAGACTTTTACATTATACACATTTAAAATTTCGAGCCAAGTTTATCTCGTTTATATGTTTCTCGAAATACGTGTTGGAAGCTTTTTAGCTTTATCTAAGTTCATCATCTACTTGACGAGTTTAGGTAAACAATTTATTTGTAGGAAACTAAATATTAATTCAAGATGATCATGTGAAAATTACCTTGAACATCTTACATGATTTGTGTGAGACAATCATTTGATGTTAACTTGGGAAGTTTCGTATTGATCTATTAATCACTTAAAAGTTACTTGAAGCTAGTGGTATGTGTAAGATTACCATTGTTGTCTTCCAAGGATGTTTCAATGATTAAATGAGAGTTTTAGAACTACTACCAATGGCTGGATATAATACAGTATGCGTATCTTATATGCGAACTGTGAAATGCTAGTTCAGGTCCGGAACTCTTGTTTGCGAACGGGTTTAACTGTCAAAGGTCCGGAACTGTGATTTGCGAACAGTGTTTCCGAACGGCTAGGCTTGGTCAGGTCCGTAACTGTGGTCGCGTACTCTGTTTTCGAACACAGTGGTCAGGTTACAAAATCGGTAAGTATGACTTTTCATACTCATGAACTCAGGTTCATTTGCGAACTAAAGTCCCTGGAACTTTAATGAAATAAGGTATGCGAACTTGTTTTGCAAACCGTGGCATTATGTTCATGAATTGGTTCTTGTATAAGTACTTTGTACAACTACAAACCAAACCGAATATGTTTCAAATTGTTCATGGATATTTCTATGAGATAGTGAACATTTGAACAACTCTCTTAATGCACATTTAGATTCATTTGATTATCTGTCATGATTGATTGATCATCATATTTGATCTAAAAGTGTTAGATGAATATAGCTAAACTATAAGTGTTCATATAGCTAACTTCGGTTAACTGTTTTTGAGCCAATGGTTATACACGTTTAGGTACGGTTCATCTATATCTAAATATAGGTATATTTCATTTGTGTGTATCAAGCTAATATCATCTAACGGTGGAGATTGATTGCTTATTTTCTAAGCAGACTTAGCTTGAATCTTAAATCAGGAGTTCATCTAACGGTGAACATCAATTGCTTTGTTAATAAGCTATCTCAACTTTGATTGTAAGCAACCCTGATTTGAAAAACTATATAAGGGAGAACTCTAGCATCTGGGAAATCTAATCCCGACACTCTCGCGTGTCCTAGTTGCAAACTAGAGCCGATTCTCCATTCACCTAGGTTTTCCAAAACCATTATTAGGTTAACGACTTGAAGACTTCATTTGGGATTCGTGAAGCCAGATTCAACTATTTTCTCTGTAGTTGCGTATTCTGATCTTACTTTTTTTATCGTATTGAGTTTAATCTTCTCTAAGATTTTCTCGAGATTTATCTCCGATAGGTAAGATATAAAAAGTAATCACAACAGTTCTTCGTCTCAGACTCTTGTGATTCTGTAATAACTTCTTCTGTTAATCAGTTAGGTTACTGTGAGGTAACTAATATTTCTTGGCCGCTCTTCGAGAGTATAAGACCGGATTATTAGTTGAGTTTCCAGTTCACCTTGATCTTTATCGTAAGACGATAATAACAAATAGAATAGACTTATCTGTGGGAGACAGATTTGTTTATAAATCTTCGACTTTTGGTCGTAGAAATTCTTAGTTGTGGGTGAGATCAGCTAAGGGAATCACGTGCGAAGAGTCCTGCCGGGTTTCAAGAGGCGTAAGGAACACGACTGTACCTTAATCGGTGTGAGACTTGGTTAGGGCTCAACTACATTCCAGTCCGAAGTTAACTTGTAATGGGCTAGAGTTTGTAGCGGCTTAATACAGTGTGGTGTTCAAATCTGGACTAGGTCGCGGGGTTTTTCTGCATTTGCGGTTTCCTCGTTAACAAAATTTCTAGTATCTGTGTTATTTCTTTTCCGCATTATATTTGTTTATATAATTGAAATATCACAGGTTGTGCGTAGTTCAATCATAGTTGATAAATCCGACCTTGTTTGTTGGATAGAACTTGATTGACACTCGGACATTGGTCTTTGGTACCATCCGAGTTATTCTCATATCAATCAGTCTCACGGGTTTCTATCTAGTTGATTTACTGATTGTATTGAGAAAGAGATAAAGCTCTTTGATGTATTTCTTGATTGAGTCTCACTTTTAGGTTGGTGCTGTCAGAATTATGTTGGAGTTTAGTCCATACAGATTGTCGAACGAAATATTGGGTGTGGTTGTTATACTCCCGCGTTTTCAGGACCAAATAATGTATTAATTAAAAATACTGGTAGTTGGATCGAATATTATATAATTAATTAAAATGTTGATTGCTGGATCAACATAAAATTATTGGTGCTCGAACCTATTCAGAATTACGCTTTGCAAATCATTTGGTTCGAAACCCTAATTTTTGATGTAATGTTGATCAATGGATGATTTACTGAAAATAAACCAATGAGTGAGAGAGGGACCGGCTACATGAGATGGTGGGATGACCATGTAGCGCACGGATGCTCGAATGAGAATTCACCAAAGTCCTTTGTAGACTAGTTGGTGGAAGGATGATTAAATGCTCGTTTAATCATTATTAAAATAGTGCTCGTCTAGGCATTAGGTGGTAAAACCTAATTATGAAACCGGCACTTGGTGGTCGTTGATAGACACATTTATGTGTCTATTTTCATCTCTATTGTGTATATTGTTAGTACCCATTTTTGTACTAATTTTGGTATTTTATCCCTTTGTAGGTGTTTTTGGAGAAATAGGCTTTTGCGGCGAAATTGGCTCGAAAAGTTGTTGAAGGCACCTGGGAGGGCATTTGCTATTCGGACTCTCATCTTGGATAAGGGGTAACCCATTTTAAGGCAGCTGCTAAGCACATGCCGGGATTGGATAAGGGGAGGTCATCCCCTTCATTTGAATTAAGAGTTTTGGCGGGAAAAAAATTCTTCACGCTGCGCAGTGAAGAACAGAGTATAGTTTTCGATTTTGGGCTAGTTTTGAAGAGATTAAATCTTTGATTTTTCTTGGGCTTGCTTATTAACCATCAACAGGCAAGGTATGGGTGATTGAATGGACTGTTTTGGGCTGAATGATCGGGGTTTTATAAAACAGGGAAGAAAAATAAAATAAAAATGGAAACATGCAAGTTTCGAATTATATTTGGAAGTTACGTGCTATATTTTGCAAGGATTTGTTTGTAGAAGCATAAGAGGATAGTTTGGATAATTCAGGAAGGAGGTGAAGTGATTAAACAGGTTAGAATATCCAAAACTTGGCCGAGAAGAAAAATTTATTTTTGGGGAAGAAAAAGAGATTTTGATCGAGTTTAAACCGAGCTGTGAGGTATATATAAGCTCTAGAGAGGCTAAGGAAGGGTTGGAAACACTTTGGAGAAGTTTAGAAGAGAACAGAGAGATGAAATCACGAGTTGAAATTTGTTTCTGCTGCTGCTGCGAAGAAGAACACGAAGAACATAAGACCCTCGGAGTCAGTTGCAGAGGCAGACTTATTTTCAGTGACAACGAGGTACGGTCGCATCTTCCTGCAGTCACCGAAGCCCTTCAGCAACAATTCAGACGTCTGTTTTAGACCTTCAGCAACTATAGAATCCGCTGTTTTAGCACTTTTCTCCCTTTTAATCAACTGTTGAGCCATAAACATGTATTTTTAGATTATGATTAATATGAGGAGCTAAACCCCTTAGCCGAGGCGACGGAGGAAGCCATTGATCCATGAAAAGTGGTATAATTTTATTTTAATTATTTTTGCAATTTCTTATATGATTATTTGCTTTGATTGAGAATTGATTGAATGATTTTTCTTAAACAATTGTGATTTCTCTTGATAGATTATGCTTAGACCTATGTTTTTGATATTCTATGCTTTCGAAATACATTTGTTATTCCAAAAATCTACTTTTGCAAAATATTAGAATCACTTTAAACGTAAAAAAATTGCATGAATATTAATTAGATTAAATCACATAAAATTGGTTAATGGTGGAATCCAGAGTCTCGGTGTTTTTTATATTTTTGATACAACTTATTTAATTGTTGAGTTTAATTTGAGTCTAAAAAAAATCCTTCACAAGTCTTAGAGTTCGAATCTTATTACCACTATTTCTACAACAAAATTAAAACACATCAGTCGTGGGACCAACTGATGGTCACCCAATCAAATTCCAAGTTTTTTGGAAAGAATTTGAACCCAATATGAACTGTGGAAGATTAATTAGGTCAAAATCATCAACATAGGTGAAACCGTCTTTTGTAAGCCAAAGGGCCGACCTCGGCCGATCAAGGTGGCATGCCCGTGTCACCATGTTACTCAATTCTTAGAATTTTTATATTTTCTGGTATGCGTTCGAGCAATATTTTGGATTTTCATAAGAGTTTGATCTTGACTGAAACTCTCGATTTTGCTTAAATGAGCAAGTAGGACTTTTCTCGTGCGACCAATATTTTAAGAATATTAAAATTATGATATTTTAATATTTTCCGTGAGAACCCTTGGACGGTCATATGACCATTTGAGCAATATTGGAGAAATCTAAAACGAGGGAGTTTCATGAGATGAGAGAAGAAATGATAATAAAATAAGGAATTGGGGAGGCGTGGAACCGGCCACGACCAAGGCATGGCTGGCCGTCCAGTGGGCCCGGTCCCGTGACACTCTTCCCTATTTTATATTATTATTTTTCATCTTTGTGTGAGGAAATATGGAGAAACTAGGAGTTTTTCTCAAACGAGGAAGTTTTCTCAAACAAGGGAGTTTTCATGAGATGATGAAAATAATAAAATAAGGTAAAAAACAAAAGGGAAGGCATGGGACCGGCGGGTCGGTGGGCCCGATCCCATGCGCGCCTCCCTTTTAATTTTAATTATTATTTTCCTTATAGGTTTCCTCGTTCGTCCATATTTTTGAGTGTTCGTTTATGCATTTGGGTGCTCATTTATGCATATTTGGGTGCTCGTTCGTGCATTATTGTTAAGTACACTCGCGCTATTTTCTCGAGGCTTACTCGGTGCTGGCCTAAATGCCCGAAAAGTGAATATCTATTACTAATCCATGGAATTTAGTTGAGAATAAGCCATGAAACGGAGTAATGAAATAAAATAGATTGAATATCTATTACTAATCCATGGAATTCAGTTGAGAATAAGCCATGAAACGGAGTAATGAGATAAAATAGATTATTCTAGTAATTCAATTGATGAATGTTGCACTAGAATTAATCTATGAATGACTCTATACTAGCATGCAATATGTCTAGGAGCATTATGTTTATTCGAGAATAGAGGTATGAGATGGCTGAGATAGCATACTCGTTCTGAATATTAATTCTGTATAGTCAGGGAACATTGAGACATATCCTGAAGACGTTAACGATGTATACTAGCATGCAATATGTCTACGAGCCGTCCAATCACTATCGATTCATATACAGCAGTGTTGATGAAATATGCGAAGTGTTGAAAGCTCAGTTGAGAGGCTTTAGGGATCACATATTCATGCATGCTATGAGAGGGTGTACGCTTAGTCAGAGGTTGTGAAATGAGGTTTCACGAATCCTAAAATATGAGTTTCACATACGTGTCTGAAGCCATGTCAAAAATATGCAAGATCATGATTTTCCAATTTTAGCCTTTGTCGAAAATCCACCATCAACACCCCTTTCCTTATATGGTTTAGAATCCTTCCCGAACTATGTTTCCTTGTTTTACAAGTCAAAACATATAAAACCACATCCCTTGTGAAAAGACGAGGGTACCCAAATACACATCAATTTTTAAAATATCCACCTATAAGTCCTCTTACCGAAAGTGATTGTCTATGGACAAAGTCGAGACAATACAACAAATTGGTAATCACACTTTGTGTGATCGTTATGGATACGAGATCGAGATAATACAACAATCAAAGTGTGATTACTTGATAATAGGTTCGGACTTAACAAAACACTATAGGATCACTATCAAGTAAAGCGGAGTTAACGTTTGTGTAATTTACTTTACATTATAATAACAATAATTATAATTGCGGGAAGGAAAAGTAAATGACACATCAAGATTTTGTTAACGAGGAAACCGCAAATGCATAAAAACCCCGGGACCTAGTCCAGAATTGAATACTCTCAGAATTAAGCCGCTATATAAAATCTAAACCAAACCTCGTATAGTTGAGACCAAAAAACTAAACCTAGTTCACTTAGTTCACTTAGTTTCTTCAGTATCTCTGCGCTTCCGACATTCAATAAGTTCACGCACTGGAACAATTCCTTTGGATCGTATTCCAAACAGTAAAGGAACAACAAATCTGTTTGGCAACAACTCTCTTGATTCTTTGCAGTAAAGATATCTCAAGTCATATGCAAAGGCTCTTCCGTTTAAACTAATAAACTCCTTTGCCTGGTTAGATCAATCCAATCTCTATTACCTAAGTAATAAGATTCGGATTTGTAACAATCAAAATAGAACTCAAGAGTACTATTAAGGGTTACCGATCTCACGCAACTAATCAATCGAATAAATCTGATTCTAGTTGGATCCCAGCTGATCAAGGTTTGTGCTACACAAAGATATGAGAAACCAATAAGAAATCTTCTTTATCTTCAAATCTTCTTTAATCTTCAATTAAACCTGCACAACACCACTTGAATCTCTTGTGATCAATCACGCACAGAACGGAGTTTGTTAACAATGGATTATCATAAGATGTCTTTTGATTTACAAACAGTTCTAAAGATCTCGTCGACATTTCGATCTAGTTTGAGTGAATCTTATATCAGAAGAGAAGATTCTCAAGAATAAACAAACTAGGTGCAATCAAAGTTCAACAACCGTTAGTCAATCAAATTGATCGAAAACTAATAAACTGCAATTATCTGGTTTCCCACCAACGGTACTCGTAGAGCTTCTTGATCCCACAAAAGTCTTTAAACGAGCGACCGTAAGAGATTTCGCCTAATTAAGGTACTTTCCTCTCCGAATAGACGGCTCCACCAGAAACAACAAAAATATGAAGTTTTCTTTGCTCTTAGGATAGTTTGCTAGAAATGCAAACTTAGGTATTTATAGACCAAGGATGTTTGGACACCAAGGAATTTACAAAGCCGAAAGTATTCTCAAGATATGCAATAAATGTCCATTCGGTTTTCATAATTCCAGGAAATGCTTTGTCCAATATTTTCCGAAATGTCTCAATAAAAAATCTCCAATTAGTAAATGCACATTACTAATTTTTATTCTTTAGAGATATGCATTTAATTGCTGGTAATTAAAGCATATAAAACTAACAACCTTAATTAAAAGATTATTAATTTATTTCGGACCGGGATTTCCTTGAGTAATTAAGGAATATCTTTGAACAATAAAAGATAAGAGTTATTGTTCGTGTTCAAAGTATGTTGACATCTTTTCTTTGTAAATCCTCTTTCATATTTACAATCTTGGAATCGATTATACCACACTTCCAAACAAGTTTAGAATTGGTTCATCTGTATTCCAAGACAACTATGTGATTGATCAAATATCAAATCACATTCATGGGTTCAATCGGTTCTACTAATCACTAGGATCGGTTATACCTTAATATGGAACACTTGTGATCGGTCACACAAGTTACCAGGACCGGTTACATCAGTTACCAGGATCGGTTACATCAATTACCAGGACCTGTTACCATATACTCAATGTATGCTTGTGATCGGTCACACCAGTCACTAGGATCGGTTACACCAATTACTAGGACCGGTTACACCAATTACAAGGATCGATTACACAACTCTTTTTTGGTCGGTCACACCAATTACAAATATCGATCATACAATCTCAGGTGATTACTTAGGATCGGTTACACTAATTAATCAAAACTAGTCATACCAAATCATAAGTCAGACATTGTGATTAGTTATACCAAGATACATAACAAGTTACGATCGGTTCTACTAACTCACACATATTGGTAATCCAAAGATATGCAATGACTAACAATACCAATAAGCCTAGCGATTTTCCTTTCGATTCATAAAACAAGTTCATGAATGTACTTCCTTCAAACAAATGTAAAACATTGTTTCCTATGATGAAATCTTCACCTTTACCCATACACATAATTACAATAACATTCATAAGATTATGTCGATGTCATATCTACGAAGTTCAAAAGATAAGCGTTATACTTCGTAGTCTAATTCCTTAATACTATGATCATATGATCATGTCTCACTACTAGAGTAAAATATTCATTCACATCTTTGCAGTTATGTTTTCAATATAGCACGACTTGAAAGATATGTTAGGAATGAAACAATTCAAGTCAATATTACTAACCTCAACATGAAGGATGATGTCGTCGTTGTAGCTCGTTACTTCTTTACGTTTTTCAGGTCTTCGAGTAATACTTGTATGTCTCATATTCCTAAACTTTCTAGTCTAACCTATACGAAGTTGTCTCTAGTACATAATCAAGCGACTCTTAGATGAGTTTTGATTCACTAAAATATGACAACCAAACTTGGCATACCAACGCTTGGTGGGTTCAACCGAGCTATGCTCTAATAATCTCCCCCTTTGTTAACTTTAGTGACAAAACTCTTAATACATATGGATAAACAAATTACAAGAATTCATTATACATACGCTTGATTCCAAGTTTCAACAGCACAATAACCTGCATATATTCAATCAATAAATGCCGCTTTTTACATCTGAATAACAAAGCTTATACTCCCCCTAAAGGTAAGATAGGTAGATATTCAATCCGAACATCTTTGTTATTCCACTTTTGTAGTCAAGCTAACTACACAGCAATATGATATGCTTCTCCCCCTTAGTCAATGCTTTATTCTTTCGTTAGATATAACGTTTAAGCACAATTGTCCTTTCCTTAGTGATTGCAAATCACTTGTTTACTCCATAAATTTCTCCCCCTTTTTGTCACAAAATGACAAAGGTTCGAGCAAATACAAGTCAAACCGAAAGGATCTTACAAATCTAAAATACTTGTATACAACCTATAAAAGTTAAGCACGAAGGTTTCACATACCACTTTAGATAACCAATATTAAAACCGAAACTACAAGTAATTTAGTTTTAATATGTTATCAAGGAAAACTATTGCCCGAAGCAATTTTCCCTAATAGTGTAACAAATTGACTAAGAAACTTAGTTCCCTTGTTAAACCGATTGTAAACATACAATCGCTTATTTCGATAAGACCAAAATAAAGATAAGAATTAACTTTATTTCTCTCATCAGGTTCTAATTATTCAGATAATAGCTTAGACCTCTCTCTTTAGACAATACAAGTACTAGGTTAGTTAACTAGTATTTCTTGTCAAGGCATTCGATAAGACTTGAATAACTGAATCCTTGATAAGTCTAACTAAGATCAGAATTAACTTAGTTTCTCTTATCCGGAATCGAATTGGACTAAACAAATGATCCCGTATTTCGTTAAGCCATAAACAATACATACAAACCAAAATAAATTGACTTGCACAATTATTTTCTTAACCGGAAGCAATTGAAACAAACATAGACATTATAGCACCGCAATTGCACCGAAATTTCGTTAAGCAAAAACACTTGATACCAAACAATAAAGAAGATACCAAACAATAAGCCAAATAAATTGACACAGTTTTTCTTAACCGGAAACAATTGAATCACACACACACACATCCATTCACATCATAATGGAATATATCAATTGTACCGAAATTTTGTTAAGCAAAAAAAAAAAAATGCAATATAAGCAGGCTTTTCTTAAACAGGAAAACAATTAACTAACAAATTCGTTACCTCACATTCCGCATCCTCTTCTCCCCAGAAAGATTTATCATTAAGCGCAAGTTCAAGTTAGAACTCTTTCCCAGTATGTTGTCATCCTCTCGCAAGAACAAAAGAACAACAACAAGAGCAACCTTTACCAGAGAAAGGTTGAATCGGTTTTAACTAATGCGTGCCAATATAAAAAGTTGAAAACCCGAAACACATATGTTTATGCTAAACATAACTCATGTAAACACAAATTGATTCAACACATTGTGACTTTTTACATATGAGTTTCAATCGGAACACCTTATGATCCTTTGATAAAGCCTACCAACATGGGCTAGAACTTAATCCCGCTAAATCAAAAAGCCACACAAACCATAAGGGTTCACATCATATGAGATCGAATATTAAGGTTTTGAAAACTAAAATCAGCCATCCCATAAACCGAAAACACATAGCAAAAATATAGACATTCACGCACAGGCTATGTAATCGGAAACTATCGCAAGAAAAATTGTACAATAATAATTTTATTCATAAATAATTGATAGTTTTATTCAAAAATAGACCTTATACAATAATCGAAAAAAAAAAACGATGTCTATTTTCCTTCGTCACAAGACTCTAATTTTATTCGTTTAGAGTTTGTATGATGTTTTTGGAGTCAGCTCAGAAGATTTTACAGGATTCCAATCATCTTCTATGATTACTAATCTTGATTCAAGACTAACAACGTTGTCATTGACTTCCTTAACTTCCTTTCGCAAATCCTTTTCCATGTTCCTTACTTCACATAAGATTCGATCTAATTTTAATGAAAGATTCTTGAGAAGATTATCATTAAGAGATGAGATTTCTTCATTAGGAACATCTTGAAGAAGTTCTGGAGATGAGTCTGAATCACCATCTGACGATTCAAGTCGAAGTTTCTTGTTAGGAAACAATATAGTCCAGACTTTTTCAACTTTGAGAGAGTTGCAGCTAGAGGTAGACATTCTGTCAGATCTCTATAAAATGAAATGTAAAACCTTTCCTCTTATTAATAAGAGAAGTTTTTCTCACATCTTTGAGAATATTATTTCATTTAATTCCTTAACCGAAAATTTATTTAGAAATATTTTTATTAAAATATATTTACATACATATCCTTACTGTTTACATTTTCAGGGTAAAGAAATAAGGATTCATGTTTATGATAACCAAGTAAGATTATCAATTTTCGGTTGTTGAATTTCCTTCCCTTAGAGGTTTCAACATTCTTACAGATTTGAGAATCTTTTATTTTTGAACAGTTAGGTTCGTTTCTCAAATTTGATACAAGATCTTGATGTCTAAAAATCACATTATTCATTTTTTTTACGTTGATTCTCTGTAGTGATTTTAAATTTGGACTTAGATCTTGGTTTTTTGAATCGACAGAGTTTCTCTCTGTGTGTGCCACCAGGGCATTGTTTTTGATAATGTCCCCATTGTCTGCATCGGAAACAAGCCCCAGAAGTAATCTGGTTACAACCCTTAGGTTTGATAGGTTTATTCAACCATGTTTCCTTGTCTTTTGATATATTCATATCAAGTGTTGATTTACCAGAGCAGACAAGTTTATTTCTCAATTTCAAATTCTCTGCTTTAAACTTTCTGATTTCATCTTGACAACAGTTGATGTCATAAATGAGTTTAGATACTTGTTCTTTCTCGGAACATTGAGAGAGTTCGATTTTCACAAGACGCTTGTTAAGTTTTACTTTATCATTCAGATAGCTTAGTCTGATTTGATCAAGCGATGATTTTATTCCATTGATTTCAGATTCAAGAAATTGAGTTCTTTTTATCTTTACAAGGAAATTCTTGTTGAAAAAACTTAGGAGTTAACTCTTCTTGAGTATCTATTGTTGAAAGTATTTCTGAATCATAGACTTCTGCAATGGTTGCAACATGGTCCATCATACAATCTTGATTATCCGCGTCAGGGGAATAATCAAGTATTGCAGTATATGCATTTCTCTTGCACTGAATATCCTTAGTTGGACAATCTGGAGAAATATGACCAAACCCTCTACATTTGTAGCATTGAGGAATAATATCATTGTCATCCCATGTATCTTCACTTTTATGCGTAGGAATGTGATTCCTTTTTGATACAGGAAGTTCTCTTTTTCGGTGTCTCAATAATTTCTTGAATCGTTGAGTAATAAGAGACAAATGATGATTTAGTTCAGTCCTTTCTTCATCATCTAGATCTTCATGATCTTGGGAGTCTTCCGGACATTGAGTTGGCGGTTTTTTTAATGTCTTTATAGTCCAAATTGCCATTCCGTTTTGACAAGTACTCCTGATTGAATATCTTTAGTTTTCCAACAAGAGAACTTCTTGATGAGGATAAAAGATTGTTAGCTTTGATGATTGCATGCTTCTTAGATTCGTATCTAGATGGCAGCGATCTGAGAATTTTGTACACTATATCTTTTTCAGAAATAGTCTTTCCAAGAGAGAAAGATGCATTAATTATCTCAGAGAGTTCAATATGAAACTCTTCAAAAGTATCGTTGCCATCCATTCGAAGGTTTTCCCAATCAGAAGTGAGAGTTTGAAGTCTAGCTTCCTTTTCGGATGTATTACCTTCGAATACGATCTGAAGGTTATCCCAAGATTCCTTTGAAGTTTGGCATGTTGATACATGATGTTGTAGATCACGACTTACAGCATGTATAATAGCATTCAAACCATCCACTAAGCGTTTAAACTCAGTTTTCGAATTTTCTACTTTCGGGTGATTATAACCATCGATGGCTAATAGCCAAGTATTAAGTTTCGTGATTGAAGAAATGATCTTATAGTATATTTCCACCATAGATAGTTTGTTCTGTCAAATCTTGGCGGTACTGATACCAACTGAAAAGACGAGGGTACCCAAATACACCAAAATCGTTAAAATATCCACCTATAAGTCCTCTTACCGAAAGTGATTGTCTATGGAAAAAGTCGAGACAATACGACAAATCGGTATTCACACTTTGTGTGATCGTCTATGGATACGAGATCGAGACTATACAACAATCAAAGTGTAATTACTTGATAATAGGTTCGGACTTAACCAAACACTATAGGATCACTATGAAGTAAAGCGGAGTTAACGTTTGTGTAATTTACCTTAGATTATAATAACAACAATTATAATTGCGGGAAGGAAAAGTAAATGACACTGCAAGATTTTGTTAACGAGGAAACCGAAAATGCAGAAAACCCCCGGGACCTAGTCCAGAATTGAATACTCTCAGAATTAAGCCGCTATACAAAATCTAAACCAAACTTCGTATAGTTGAGACCAAGCAACTAACCCTAGTTCACTTAGTTTCTTCAGTATCCCTGCGCTTCCGACATTCAATAAGTGAACGCACTGGAACAATTCCTTTGGATCGTATTCCAAACAGTAAAGGAACAACAAATCTGTTTGGTAACAACTCTCTTGATTCTTTCAAGTAAAGATATCTCAAGTCATATGCAAAGGCTCTTCCGTTTAAACTAATAAACTCCTTTGCCTGGTTAGATCAATCCAATCTCTATTACCTAAGTAATAAGATTAGGATTTGTAACAATCAAAATAGAACTCAAGAGTACTATTAGGTGTTACCGATCTCACGCAACTAATCAATTGAATAAATCTGATTCTAGTTGGATCCCAGCCAATCAAGGTTTGTGCTACACAAAGATATGAGAAACCAATAAGAAATCTTCTTTGTCTTCAAATATTCTTTAATCTTCAATTAAACCTGCAGAACACCACTTGAATCTCTTGTGATCAATCATGCACAGAACGGAGTCTATTAACAATGGATTATCACAAGATGTCTTTAGATCTACAAACAGTTCTAAAGATCCCATCGACACTTCGATCTAATTTGAGTGAATCTTATATCAGAAGAGAAGATTCTCAATAATAAACAAATTAAGTGCAATCAAAGTTCAACAACCCTTAGTCAATGAAATCAATCGAAAACTAATAAACTACAATTATCTAGTTTCCCACCAACGGTACTCGTAGAGTTTCTTGATCCCACAGAAGTCTTTAAACGAGCGGTTGCAAGAGATTTCGCCTAATTAGGGTACTTTCCTCTCCGAATAGACGGCTCCACCAGAAACAACAAAAAGATGAAGTTTTCCTGGCTCTTAGGATAGTTTGTTAGAAATGCAAACTTAGGTATTTATAGACCAAGGATGTTTGGACACCAAGGAAGTATTCTCAAGATATGCAATAAATGCCCATTCGGTTTTCATAATTCCATGAAATGCTTTGTCCAATATTTTCTGAAATCTCTCAATAGAAAATCTCCAATTAGTAAACATTACTAATTTTTATTCTCTAGAGATATGCATTCAATTGCTTGTAATTAAAGCATATAAAACTAACAACCTTAATTAAAAGATTCTTAATTTATTTCGGACCGGGATCTCCTTGAGTAATTAAGGAATATCTTTGAACAATAAAAAATAAGAGTTATTGTTCGTGTTCAAAGTATGGTGACATCTTTTCTTTGTAAATCCTCTTTCATATTTACAATCTTGGAATCGATTATACCACACTTCAAAACAAGTTTAGAATTGGTTCATTTGTATTCCAAGACAACCATGTGATTGATCAAATATCAAATCACATTCATGGGTTCAATCGGTTCTACCAATCACTAGGATCGGTTATACCTTAATATGGAACACTTGTGATCGATCACACAAGTTACCAAGACCGGTTACATCAGTTGCCAGGATCGGTTACGTCAATTACTAGGACCAGTTACCATATACTCATGGTATTGCTTGTGATCGGTCACACCAGTCACTAGGATCGGTTACACCAATTACCAGGATCGGTTACACCAATTACTAGGACCGGTTACTCCAATTACAAGGATTGATTACACAACTCTTTTTTGATCGGTCACACCAATTACTAGGATCAGTCATACCATTTCAGGTGATTACTTAGGATCGGTTACACTAATTTATCAAAACTAGTCATACCAAATCATAAGTCAGGCATTGTGATTAGTTATACCAAGATACATAACAAGTTACAATCGGTTCCACTAACTCACACATATTGGTAATCCAAAGATATGTAATGAATAACAATACTAATAAGCCTAGCGATTTCCCTTTCGATTCATAAAACAAGTTCATGAATGTATTTCCTTTAAACAAATGTAAAACAATTTTTCCCAGGATGAAATATTCACCTTTACCCATACACATAATCACAATAGCATTTATAAGATTATGTCGATGTCATATCTACGAAGTTCAAAAGATAAGCGTTATACTTCGCAGTTTAATTCCTTAATACTATGATCATATGATCATGTCTCACTTCTAGAGTAAAATATTCATTCACAGCTTCGCAGTTATGTTTTCAATATAGCACGACTTTAAAGATACGTTAGGAATGAAACAATTCAAGTCAATATTACTAACCTCAAGAGGAAGGATGATGTCATCGTTGTAGCTCGTTACTTCTTCACGTTTTTCTGGTCTTCGAGTAATACTTGTATGTTTCATATTCCTAGACTTTCTAGTCTAACCTATACGAAGTTGTCTCTAGTACATAATCAAGTGACTCTTAGATGAGTTTTGGTTCACTAAAATATGATAACCAAACTTGACATACCAACGCTTGGTGGGTTCAACCGAGCTATGCTCTAACACCTTGGGTAAGCCACAGTCGGATGGTCAAAATAACTCCTGATCTCTGCCCCTAAACTTGCTCTAGTCACCATTTCCAATTTCATATGAGAAATGCTGACTCTAGGGGTAAAAAACGCATTTTCTCTGCCGAAATAGTGTTAAAACGGGTATTGCTTATAGCAATGTCGATTCTTGTGTTGTAGATTGTCGTTTTTCGTCTCGACTATTTTTCCCTTAACTTCTTCATCCGAACTCGTTATGACCTTTTTTGCGTTCACTTCGTATTTTCGTTCTTCTCAAGATGGTACTAAGAATTCCTGGATTTGAATGAGTTTAATTTGGTTTTTTGTCCTTCTTCATCAATAGTAATTCACTTCCTTGCCCATTTAAGCACTTTGTATCTCCTTTTTGGATGATTCACCTAATATAACATTTAAACTAGAAAGTAATCATAATAACAAGTAATATGCAAGAATTATAGCTAAAACAAGTATGGATTTGACATTGTAAACATATAACTTAAGCACTTATCAGTTTGCTAGAATGTTCCAGCTTAATTCACTGCGGTGTTCAAACTGGATTATGTCCCGGAGGTCTTCCGCACATTCCAATTTTCCTTGTTAATAAAATTTCTAATGTTTTTTTTTTTTTTTTTTTTTTTTTTTTTTTTTTTTTTGCGTATTATATTGTTTATCTTTATACTAGAAATATCACTAGTAGTATGTTAAACAACCTAAATAATTTCAAGCTCAAACTGTTGTATAAAACCTACAAGATTTGTTCTTATAAATTCGTGTCTTTAAATATAGATTACAAGACTTTTTCTTGTTGGAATTCAGTTCGTGTATTATTCAGATACATACTAGTTCTTGGATATTGATTTTTGAAATCGTCCAAGGATTTCTTGGTTGTTAAATACTTTTTGATTGTAACAAATAATTGTCCATACAGAAAAAGTTTGTGGTTTACTTGGTATCATATCTTTTTCACTATTAATCCTAGCAATATGTTTAGTACGACCCATCAGAAGAGATTAATCAACAACGAATTTTTTTGGGAGTCAGCGATTAATCGGCAACAATGGATTCAGTTATGGAGGGAAGAAGAAGAAAGGAAAGAGTTGAAATGAAATGAAATTCGGCTAGAGTTGAAGAAGAAAGCTAGATTTATTTAGTATTAGGTCAATGAATAGGTAGGGGTAAAGTGGTTATTTGGTTTATTTTTGTATTAGTTTAGGTGAACATTACTAAGAATAAAATTAGTCATTTGCTAACTACTAAGATACCCTTTACACCCTAGATTAGATTAGCACATGTGCCATGCACCGAGCATTATTTATTTTTCCTATGCACCTTCCAGTTATGGTAACACTATGGTTCATATCTGCATAGGTTAAAGGACAAGTATTAGTAGCATCTTATATCAGGTAAGACTGGGTTTGATAATGTTTTTTTTCTTTTCTTTTCTTTTCTTTTCTTTTCAGAAAGCACTTAAAATGTATATATGATAATAATTTTTAATGTTGGTATTTGATAAAAAAAAAGTTTATTCCAAAATTCCCCAATATTTCAAAGCTGGGGAGGAGGAGCTTTTAAAATCTACAAAAGCATACACTTTGGTCCCAACTAATTTTAATTTTTGATTTATCTTTTCTATCCCTATTTTATTTTATAAATGACAAAAATTACTCTTACATTTATATACAATCAATTTTTTATTCCCTATACTTTATTCTATAAAGATTGTTATTTTCCCTTTTCAAACTATTTTATATACTATTTTTTTTGAACTTTTGTTTTAATTTATTAATAATAATGAAAATAAGAGCAAATATTAAATAATTAGTAATTTTTGTTTGAAAAAATATATATGAAATAAGAGTGGTTAAGTAAAATATTTTTTTAACAATCATATTTTTTTTTTAAGGTAGGTTTGGTTATCCAGAAGGGTGTCGGCGCACAGATTGTGGCCCGTCTCCCACCCATTCATGTGTAAATATTTACTAGGTTTATCAATAAAAGCCCAGGGTGGCATCTTTTTTATCATAAAATAAGAGCAAATATTAAATAATTAGCAACTTTTGTTGAAGTAGAAACAAAATATAGAAGAATAGAAGAAGGAAAACTCTTATTGATTAGAGATAAGTTACATGTTACATAGGTTTAAGCCTCTATGTATAGGTTATGAGGTAAACCCTGGTTACATCTATATGGGCCGCACATACATGGGCCCAAGTCGCTACAATACTCCTCCTTGTGCGGTCCAGTATTAGTGCTTCATATGTAGTGTTTCACATGTAGTCCTTCAAATGTAGCTCTCCTCGATGACCACCGTATCCAAATCTATTTCCCCATTAAAACCTTGCCAGGAAAACCCAGAGGGACAAAACCTGAACTAAGGAAAAATAGTACAATATTAAGAAAACTTAGAACATAGTTGAACTCGCATATGTTTGTTAAAACCTTGACAAGGGAAAACCCAGTGGGATAAAACCCTGAGGAAGGGAAAAGAGTACAACGCGATAAGTCCGAAAGTATGCCTTTGGTGAATACCCATACATAATATCTTATCTATGTTACAGATGATTGATGAGCACCTAGTATTGATACGCAATAGTATTATCAATACTACTAGTTGACTTGTGCCGAAAACTGTTACGATGCAATCCTTGCTTTGTTGTGCTGATTCTGGCAGTGGTTTCACTTGACAAACTATCGAGTTTCATTTTTTTGATTCTGATATTGTTCAATAATTATATCAAAACAATCTGCATGTCTTCATCATTAATCTGCTAAAAAACCTTACCGAGTAACAAAAACCCTGTGTAAAAAACTAATCTCGATCGAAGGGAAAAAGAGTACAACACAGCTTCACATTTCGGAGTTAAATATGTCGACATATCCTTGGATCCTCCCCCTGATGTCGGCATCTCCCCCTGATTTCGTTCAGGGGAGTTTCCAAACAGTTCCTTTAGTCATATACTTTCCAAAAGTGAATATAGGAAATGACTTAGTAAATAAGTCAGTTATGTCTCCCCTGATTACTTTCATGGGAGAAGAGATTATTATTCCTTTATGATCAATAACTTTTGGATTGCACTTCCATTAGCAGTCTTCATTATGTCTTTGTAGGGATAAAACAAACTCATGTCAATGGTTCCTTTTTAAGTATATGATTACATTCATTATACCGTTCCAAAGACATTGCGTTGGCGCAGAGCTATATCTAGCTAACAAGTTCACCGAGGATGAAATATTTGATCGAGTACATTATACTAAGTACATAAATGCATTTATTGCACTTAATATGGGAATTTCATCTCCCAACACATCTTCGTCATATTCCTTTAGAAGAAATGGTCATTTTACTTACATTTGAACCTCGACTAATCTTGGGAGTGCTAGTAGGATGCATGTCATTGTTAATCTGCCTGACAACTTTGGACATATGCAAACTGGTGGAATAATATACCACAAGCTTTGTGTCCAATCGAGCTTTTCCCAGATTTTCATCTCAAATTTGAATTTCAAGCATCTTATAAAATCTCTTATTTTATTAAGAGTACATATCATGTTCATATCATCGACATAGATAGCTACAATTCCAATTCATGAACTTTCTATGTGAGTACGCAGGTGATAGGTGTAGAATACACCTTGATTTAATATCTATTGGTTATGCTTTCTTTGCTATTTTTCGTGTGAATTTTGTATTTTACGCGTGTTTTGAGTTTCATAGCTACTTTGGAGTCATGCGGAAGAAAAGAAAAAGAAAACATCCAAACAGAGCAAGAAGGGCGAAAAAGGTCATTTCACAGGCCAATAATATTGGGAGCCGAGCCACGGTTAAGGGGAAACTCTATTTGGAGGAGTACTAAACACAGTCGAGCCAAGGTTAAGGGGCTGCCAGATGGTTAGCCCTTATCAAGGTGACCGGGTATTGAATAACTGACCCTACTTCTATACCCTAAAATCGAGAGACTTCTGTCCTTCATTCATTCATCTCATTTACCTGAAATTGAGAAGAAAAGAAAAGCAGCGCAGCTACTGTTGTTCTGAGAGACTTGATGGGCAGAGAAAGAAGATGGCTGCAGGTTAAAGTCTGTATACGAAATTCATAGAATCAACTACAGGAAATGGTTGTGATCGATAGACTCAGATGAATATTGATGAGTACTGCCGTAGATTGCAGAAGGAAATGGAAGATGGGTTGAAGAAGAACAGTTAGTATCTGCCGTGAATTAAATGGGTTTGTGTTGGATCCGAGAGATGTTGTTAATGGGTTTCTGGAATTGAAAACAGAGATGAAGGTGGTGCTGTAATTAGATGATTCAGTGGGAGTGATTGAGATGGTGAATCGAAGATAGGTGGTGCTGTTTGCTGTTACAGATGGAAAAATAAGAGATCGACGGTGAGTTGCTGTTGTAAATGGGCTAGATGTATGTTAGGTTGTTGTAGGGAGAAGAAATTGGCCTGGAATTGGTCGGGATAAAGACCGAGAAACAAACAGATATCGGCTGCAATTCTGCTCAAATGAGTCGACTCAGTAGACTCGGGAAACCTAACTCGGTGAATCATCTGAGTAAGCCAAATCAGCCCTGATTAAGACCAGCTGACTCCCCTGACCAGTTGACTGACGGTTTGACCAGAACGACCGTTAACTTTAACAGAGTCACAACGGAATATTCCATCGACTAAGAAGAAGGTTCCGATGGCCGGCAGTAGCTTTTCTGACCGGATACCGGTGATCCCGGGATTTCTCCGGCGACCCAAAACAGCAGAATTTTGTGTGAGTTTTTCTCATGGGTGTGAATAGGGGTGCACATATCCTACCCATACCCGCATTTCTACCCTACCCGTCACTGTTTTACCCGTACCCTGTCCTACCCGTCGTTTGATGGGTAGGGCGACGGTTACACATTTCTTACCCGCCGTCAAATGGGTAGGGTGATGGGTTAAACTCAAAATTATCCTACCCTACCCGCCTACCCGCTAATAAACTGAAATGACTTCATAGTCCTTGCATTGTTTTTTCTCCTGCCTATTTATTTCGTCATTTTGAAACATAACAAGGGTAAAAAGTGAAGTTGTTTTTCTTGTATCTCTTTTATGAGCTTATCAAATCGAACACAGTAAATCAGAAAAAATCCCAGATTCCCAGCCCCTTTCTTCTTTCTTCTTCACCTCAAATCGAACACAGAAAATCTCAGCCCCTTTCTTCCCCAAAACTGAACTGAACTAGGGTTCTAAGTTCTAACCGTATACCTTACTCTTCTCCATCTCATGTTCAAATTTCAGGGTCTCGTTTAAAACCCTTTACTCGGTTGGTTCATCTCTAGTTCCGACCCTCCTTCACCAAAATCCGATGGAGAAGACATTGTTCCATTCTTAGGTAATCCGATAATCACACAAGTATCATTTGTTTTTTAATAATCTGAATGGGTTTTTCTTTTATATGTTGTACTGCTTGGTGATTTCATTTGTATTTGAAGAAATTAGTTGAAATCAGTTGAGTAATATGATTGCCATTTTGAGAAATTAACATGCATGTTAGCTGAATGATGAAATTTATCATAGGAATTTAGTTTGTTCCTCATGGAGGACGAATTTAAATGGGATTATCATAGAAATTGTAATTCAATATGTTTAGTGATTGTGAGTTCATATATTTTAATATGTAAGACTTCAATTTCTAGATAAAAATGTCAGTTTTATCTCAGCCTCCAATCTTGGGTATCTCGTTTGATTTATAATTTTATGTTTTAGTAATGGTTAGATTTTCCACACATTTCTGAAATGTTTATCATCGGTTTAATAAGAATTGTAATTTAATACAAAATTTTGATCTTGGTGTTGTTGTTTTTTGGTTCTAAATTGGACAATTTAAGTGCAATACATGTTACTTGTTTGAAGCTGTAATGCCTGAGTAAGAATTGAAGCTGTAGTATTGGTACTTGATAGTTACGTGGGCAGTGTCGCTTGCCGTCCTAGAAATTGTAATTCAATATGTTTAGTGATTGTGAGTTCCACCATGTAAACTGATGGTGGAATAATGAAGCTTATTCCATTGGGAAGATCCATCTCAGTAGTTATCTATGGCTGTAAATTTCTGTTGCATGTTAAGAGAGTTGGATGGGGAAGGGAAAAATGCTGATAACCAGCTTGTTTCTCCTCAGTCCTCATTTATCTGGATCACTCATGCCTAAACACTAAACAATTAATAATGTAGTGGCTTGTTTGTACTACTAGGGAGATTCCATAAACTGTTCGATTTTGCTGGTCTTTTTCTTTTTTTGGTTCTCTTGTTCGACTCACATCCTCAATGTTGTTATTCACCTGAAACTTGAATAGTCCTCAGTAGTTATAGTTGTTTTTCCTTTATTAGGTTCTCAATGTTGTCTTTCATTTTTTTGGTTCTCAATGTTGTCTTTCCTAATTTCTGTAACCTTTATTAGGTTTCGATGAAGACTTGGTACTATGCGACCTGGTGGTATTATAATCTTCATAATTCACTCCGTCTGTCCTATTTGGTTGATACTGAACTTCATCGTGCACCATCACATAATTCACTAAAATATGACGTGACTAATTGCATTTCCAAGTTACATACTATGTCGATCTTTGGTCATATGTAAACTGGTTGATAAATTGTATCTTCATGATTTCTAGCTAAAACCCATGTCTTTAAATGTACAGATTTTCAATATTTTGTTGTCTGGTATTTTTGTATTCACATTTTGGTATGAATTGTATAGGTGCTGTAGTAAGTGAGAGCGCAAGTCGAATGGCTCTTTGCTTATTGCAACCAGTGGAGGGTTAAACCAACAAAGAAAGAGGGTAAGTGAAGCTTTTCCTTATCATTTGACTAAGTGTGTAGACTATAAAAATACACTAGTCAGTGAAAATTCACTAGGAATGCCTGTTTTTGATGCAAATGTCTCTTGACATTCTTGTTGCTGTAATCCTGTGTATGTATAGTGGTTTTTGTTGTTCTGCATACTTGATTGGATGGCTAAAAATGGATAGATTCATTAGACAAAATAAAAGTTGTTAGAAAATCTTAAAAACCGACTTCCCTGTCTTTATATATATCTCCATATTACTTTGTGAACTATAGCAATATCGTGCTTGTAACGTAGTTAGGTTTATAATGGGAATCACCTCTCTTTTTTTTTCGATATATTAGTGTTCTTACCTTTTTCTTTTTTTTTTCTTGATAATACTCAAAATTTTAATTAGAACTCAAAGTTATTACAAAACTTACAAGATTTACCCTGGCATCAGGGAAAGCAAGAAAGAAAACAAAAAGAGCAGAAAATGAAAGAGCCTAGCTAAATCTGTAGTATGGAACATCTGGTAATTCCTGTTTTGTTATAAAACTAGGACAGTTACTATAATTTCATCTTTTTCCTTTAGCCAAAGCAGAACCTTTTTTTGCCAATAAATCTGCTGAAGTGTTCATCTCTCTGAAACTATGTATGAAGTACCAGGCTTGCAGAGAAGATTTGATCCTATTCCATCTAGTGGTGACCCTCCAGGGAATTTTCCAGTTTGAAAAGAAGAGATTACTGCTTGGGAGTCTGACCTGAAACATACTTTAAGAAATTGTTGAGTCACCGCCCATTCTCCTGCACAGATGACTGCAAAGATTTCTGCCAGAAAATTGTTAGCAGTTCCCAAACCTCCTGAAACAGCAAATTCAGGAGAAAGAAGCATTACGTTTCTTACCTTGTAGGTAAGGAAAACAGAGAAAGAAGCATTACGTTTGGGGGTCTCACACTAACATATTAAGAAAAAATGCATCCACTATGCTCAAACAATGCATTCCTTGTGCTTAATTGATAGTTTCACCATTGTTTTGATTGAGTGTTTTGTGAAGTCTATACACGTTACCAAATGATACAAAAGACTTTATTATGGTTCGTGATCTTTATAATCTAAATGGATAAACCCCTTTTTTTGAATTGTAATGCGATCTTTGGGTGGGCGTCTCTTGTATAGCTTTTTTGCTTTTATCCCTGTGTGACTATATGTACTGGAGTGGCTAAAATAGAACTTGGGAGATTGATGAACAATGTCTGCTAAAATAATTTCTTTTGTTTTTTGTGTTTTTTAGAAGGCCATTTCTTATACTTCTTTTGGTTTACGGCTTATGAATAGTTATTCCACTATTGCATTTAGTTTGTGCAGGCTTAGTATGAGCAAACATGGTTGAGATTACAGAAGAGATGTCAGAGAGACCTCCCTCTCAAGATGCATCTGAATCCGTGCAACGAAGGGCTAGTACTGTTGCATCTCCGCCACCTCCACCTCCACCATCTTCTCAACCTGGGATCAACGGAAGTAAGAAGCGGAAGAGAACATCTTGGGTATGGAAACATTTTGTGACGAGTTTTGATGCATATGGTAATGAATGGGCGAAGTGCAACTATTGTGAAGCTGGTAGTGGTAGGTATAGGGTTGGTGGTAAGGATTACGGGACTACAAATTTAAACTATCATTTGACTAAGTGTAACAAGTATAAAGATACCCTAGAATATGGGTCGTCGGGTCAACACTCTCTTGATTTTCATCCTATCATGGAAGATGAGCAGCAAATAGTTGGGGTTACGTTCTGTCAAGAAGCTTGTAGAAGAGCATTTATAAATTTTATTGTCACGGATGAACAGTCCTTCCGAATGGTTGAAGGAGAAGGGTTTAAGGCATTTTGTAGGTATCTAGAGACAAGGTTCAAACTTCCATCTCGGATGACAGTATATCGTGATATCTGCAAATTATTTGTGAGTGAAAAGGCCAATCTGGTGAATTATTTCAAGATGAACAAGGTAAGGGTTTGTCTAACAACCGATACATGGACGTCCATTCAAAACTACAATTATATGGTAGTTACGGCTCACTTTATTGATGATCATTGGAAGTTACACAAAAGAATCATTTGTTTTTGTTTAATCACTAGTCATGGAGGGGAACAAATTGGAATAACATTAGAGAAGTGTTTGATAGAGTGGGGGCTTGAGAGGGTTTTTACTATCACTCTTGATAATGCTTCTGCCAATACAAAGGAAATTGCATATGTCAAAGAGAGAGTTGTAAGTTGGGTAAGCTCAATTGTTAGAGGTAAACATTTTCATGTCAGATGTGCTGCCCACGTATTAGCTCTAGTTGTCAAGGATGGGTTGAAGAAGTATCATACTTCAGTGCTTAGAATCAGGTCGGTGGTTAAATACGTCACGAACTCTCCTTCTAGAATGAAAAAGTTCTTAGATGTTGTATCTCTTGAGAGGATAAAATATAAAAAAGGATTAGTATTAGATGTCAAAACTAGGTGGAATTCCATTTACTTAATGCTGGATGCTGCAGAGAAGTATGAAAAGTCCTTTATAAGGCTAGCACGGTCAGACAAAGCATTTCGTGATAGGTTTATTTTCGATATTCCTGATGAACCAACAATGGGTGCTGATATTGATGATATTGATAGTACAGACGTTCCTAATGAACTAGAATCTAGTTCATTTGATTCGGATGCTCCCGAAGAACCATTAGCTGGTCGGAGAAAAGGCAAGAAAAAAAAGCCTCGAGTGCATGCTCCCGAAAAGTATGATTGGTCTAATGCTCGAGTGCTAGTTCAGTTTCTACAGGTATTTTAAGCTTCTTTCTCAATCATTTTAGAACTGATTGCATTATAAAACAAGGTCAGAATGTTATGTTATGTTATAAACTGAACCATTTCAATTCTTTTAATTAGAATTTAGTACTCTTGAACTTATTAGAGACATAAAAGCATGATAACTGCAAAATTGCTTTGGACCATACTCTCTCTCTTTGTTATCTTCCTGCATCTACTTTTTCCACAAATTCAAACACTTGATGCTCTGTCAGACTTGCCAACACAGTTTTTTTTGTTTTAAACTTGCCAGCACAGGTGGCTCTAACTATTTGTTGCATGTATGGATATGTTGCATCATTTTCCCTGCTAGGATTTGAATCTATTTGGAGATGGTCAGGGGAAATTTTACTGTTGGGTCCCGTAATATATCATGGCAGTTTAAGTGTTTGTTTGTATGCCTCAACCAAATCATAGCATTGATCTCAGATCTGTTACATCTTTATGTATGTCTTCAAGGTATATCAATTCTATTAACTGTGATAATTTAATTAAAATTTCATTGCTAATGTGCTAGATTCTGAATATGTTGATACAATTTAACCAAAAAATGAAATAAAATCTGCAATTTTATGTTGCATAGTGATATTGATGCATGGTTTAGTTATTTCACCCCTTTATACCTTTTTATTGCTTTTCTGAAAATTTATTGTTTCTGATCAGGAATATATTCTTTACTGTAATGGTTTGCATTTGTACTTCCTAATTAAAGTGGTGAATTATTGTTTGCATAAGTTAGTAGAGGTTTAAGCTTCCATCAACTTAAAAGAACATCCAGTTCTAACTGGAAAGGATTGTTGTTGCATAAGTTAGTAGAGGTTTAAACTTGCCAGCACAGGTGGCTCTACCTATTTGTTGCATGTATGGATATGTCTTACTGGGCATTGTTCTTCAAATTTATGGCCACAAATGCTTTTACAAATTATTTAGATAATAATTTGTATTGTTTGTACAGGTATTTTATGAAGCCACCGTTGAGTTCTCTGCATCTACGTATGTCACTTCACATACTTTTTTGGAAGAACTTAGTGATGTTCGTGGAGAATTACATGATTGGCAAAATACTGATGACGATGCCTTTTTAAGCCATATGGGTGAAAAAATGCTGTTGAAATACAATAAGTATTGGGGAGATTATAAGAAAATGAATGCTTTGTTGTTTATTGCTGTTCTTCTTGATCCAAGGGAAAAAGAACGTGGATTGGTTGTAACAATAGAAGACTTGATTATGCATGATAATCCTGCGCAGAAACAAAGACTAGTAAAAAATTGGGTAGAGAAAGTGAGAGAAGATTTTGATGACTTATATGCAGCTTATAAATCAGAATATTCAGTTGTGGGAAGTGTGTTAGCCTCATCAGAGTCTTTAGGTGAAACTAGTGTTAGTTCTAGTCAAGGGAGTTCGTGTTCTATTTTAACTAGAAAGAAAAAGCATAAGGCTCATAGAGATGCACGTAAAATCCAGCTGCCTACATTGGAAGATTATGACAAATCAGAGGTGGAAAGATACTTGGCGGAGCCAATTTACTCACCAACTAAAGACAAAGAAGGTTTTAAATTTGATATATTGGTTTGGTGGAAAATCAATGCTGCTAGGTTTGACATTCTGTCACTCATAGCAAGAGATGTACTTGCTATCCCTATCTCATCCGTTGCTTCTGAATCCGCTTTCAGTACTGGAAAGCGAATACTTGGTCATTTTCGAAGTTCTTTAAGACCCAGGACAGTAGAGGCCTTGATTTTATTACAAAACTGGTTGCGTACCCCAAATTGACATGGATCCTTCTACTTTCGGAGCTGAGACGGACGAGGATGACGCTGTCGAATCAGGTATAAAACTTGCTGCTGTTGAATTTATCTTTATGTTGTATTTTACAAAAATAGATTCCATGATTGTAGATTAGGTTAAGTGGATCAAATTTGTAGTCCTGTTTGCTTGATTTTGGTGGGCAATTTGAGTTTGAGTGATTTTGCTGCCAATGTTTATTGAGATTTGACTGAATTTTGATGTGTTGTAGATCTATTTGGTGACCTAAGTGGTTATTCCATCATCGTAGATGACGATTAAAGAATAAACATGAAGAATAGGGTATGTGTTAGTATAGTAATGTTCTGGATCAGCTGCAGATCAATGACTTGGTATTTACTTGTTATATTTTGTCACATTCATATTCCAAGTGCCATGATTCTGTGCCACTGAGTGTTATTATTACCTTCCCAGTTATGATTGCCATTTAAAACTGTGGATTTATGCAACTCATGCACATTTTGTATTTTCGTAATGAAGAATTCTATCTGCAACTAGAGTTGTTTTCCTTACTGCACCAGTTCACATGAAGTACACCTCTAGGTTATGGTTGTATCAAACAAGCATCTGTGTATTGTTTTTTGGTATTTGATTCCATTGATTGTTGCTTCTCGCCATAGCTAAAAAATGAAATGGATTTTTGTATATGGAATTACATCAAATTGTTTGTTTTATGTCTCTATGAACCCCACTAAAATCTGGGTTTCAAAGAAATATTATAAAACCTTGAGTTTTAAGCTTGTCCTCTATCATATTTTGTGATGATGAAACCTTGAGATGTCGTTTTGCTGAGACATTACCTGTTGACATTTTTTAGGTAAGCATCATGATTAAATTTAAAAGATAAGAGAAAAAGTAGATTAGACAGAACACTAAAACAGTCAAGCTCAGATGCCCAAAGGCATGAGAAAACCATCTAGTAGAGTGGTTTAGTCCATAATGTTAATCTTGAGATTGAATCACACAGAAGTGCTATTGTTTTGTGGGAATTCCGTTATCAATGTGCATGAAAATTTTGCCACTCATTCGGTATTCCAAATTTTCATTTTTAAGGTGTTCTGACTTTTAAAATCGAATTACACAACCAAAACTAAAGCACTGCATGATGTCCTACTTGCTGTTGATGTTGCATACTTGAAGAATTAGTTTGTTGTCCAAGCCACTTCTGTAGTTGCTGTTTCTGCAGTTCCATTGTACTGTTTGGCTGCCCAAAAGGCTGATTATGTTGAAAGTTCCTGTCATCTGTTTGTTTCCCAATTAGCTGTTGTTTCTGCTGAGATGAGAGCATGATTGGTTGATCCATTGAAGTTTGTTGTTCGTGTAAGGAACGCTGCGATTGCTGTTTCCATTGAACTGACTGTGAATGTTGCTGAAAAGCAGAAGATTGTTGGTTTTGTACGACCCCAGTTTGTGTAGCTGATTGTACCATTGGAGATTGTGTTTGATGTTGACTTGATGACGTCTGAATTGACTGCATTAGATTATGCTGCTGCTGTTGTGGATCGTGTAGGTGCATTGAATGAGTTTGAATATTTCCTCTATGTTTCGTCATACCCGGATGTTGAAACTGCTACTGAAATACAAACTGATTTTGATTTTGGGACTGCTGATGCTGTTGGGCAACAACCTGTTGCAAATGTTGCCTTTCATGAACCTGTCTCTGTGAATTTGAAAATGTATTTTGTGTTTGTTGGATTTTATGGAGAACGATTATGTGATGTTGGGTTTGGATAAAAAAGTATATCAAATATTTTCAAATAAAAAACGGTTATACCCGCCACCCTATCCTACCCGACCCGCCAATTGATGGGTCGGGTAGGATCTTACCCGTTTACTGGCGGGTAGGGTGGCGGGTAAAAATTTCTTACCCGCCATTCAGTGGGTAGGGTGGCGAAATAGGCCATATCCTACCCACCCTACCCGTTGTGCAGCCTTAGGTGTGAAGACTTGGATTTGGAATTGGATGTGGAATTTGACTTGAAATTGAATTTGGAAGAGAAGTGGAGGAATTTTACAAAGACAAGGACTTGGAGATTGAATGAGAAAGGGATCCTAATCCTAAGAAGATTGCAAACAAATTGAATCTTATAAATAGAGAAGTTCTCTACTTTTCTCTACACACCTTTTACACACACAACACTTGTGTTTTTGCTTGCTTTCACATCTCTTTTCTTTTAATTATTTGTGTGAACTTCAAAATTCTTCTTATAATTATTGGTGTGAACTTCAAAAACATGAGTAGCTAATTTTCTTATTGATTGAGGATGAATTCCTAGTTCTTGACATGATTTGAGTTTTGTTTTAATTCTATTTATAAGTTTTCATACGATTATCGTTTGCTTTTACTAATATGAATGTTTATGGTTGTTTGATAGATTGTTTAGAGCACGCTACATTGATTTGTTAACTCAACCTAAAGCTAGTAAAAGTTGGGGATAAGTAATCGTTTCTTGACTCTTTACACAAGTAGAAAACACGAGACCTTGCGGAGGGATTCCGTGGAGTAATTGTGTGTAGAAACAACGCTAGAAAGTGGACCGAGCGAATCGAGTCTAAGTACTAGCATCAAACCTAAATTCATAAATCTTAATGCGTTCTTTGGAATTACATTTTGTAAGCGAACCTCAAGGTGGTTCTTTGGAATAGAATCTGATAACTAAGCGAACCTCTAACTCAGTGAAACGAGGAATTTTGGGGTTAGCTAAGCGAATCTGTTAACCTACGGTTGGTGATAATCTGTGATTAATAAAAACTGGAAAAGAATATAACTTGAATCATTGTTTTGCAACGAAATATGATTCTTTGATCTAATTTCTCTTATTGATTTCAACTTTATCTTTTTAATTGCTTTCTGAATTTCTTTTGCTTTTTAAAATATAAAACCAAAACCTCCCTTTTGTGACATTATAAGACAACTAAAACCTCTTGCTCCTCTTGGGAACGAACTTGACTACACTATATTACTTGTTAATTAAGTGGAAAAATATTCACTAATTTGTTGTGGTTACGACACACATCAACAGGCAATAATACCTTACTTGTTTATCCCTTCCCAATCAAATAGTCACTTAGAAGGGTATACCAAATCCTCCTGATTGTTTCAATCCTTAGGGGAGCTTCCACTCTAATTTCAAACGCACTCTGTGGTTTAGAGTCTTTTGATTTGGGAAACAAAAGGCTATCATGCACTTTTTTAAACATCTTTATCCCTCAGTCCTTGTAGATATATGTATTAACCACATAATAAATGCTGCATTTCAAGTCCTTTTGAAACTACCAAGCTAACTAAGTAGCAGAATATTATAACGTGCATTACAACGTAGTAAACAATTCCATGGATTTGTGAGATACCTCGCGCCACAAGGAGAGTCTTTATACTTTAAGACTTCATTCTTACTGCGCTTTGTGAAAAATAATCATATATGTCCCATAGGCTTTACACTTGGTTGGTTAGCACTACCATACCAAACACCTGTATATTTGTCAAAGAACCAAGTTCTACCTGGATTGTGAAGGACAAAGATGCTCTTTCTTGATATTAAAAAGCATGGTTCGATCTTATCATGCTCTATTTTCTTGAGCAACTGTATATAAATATAATGATCATTAATATGGTCGCATTATCTTTCCATTGACCCGTGTGTGTTCTCATAATTCTTTAGGATTTCATTATTTTCTGGAATCATTAAATTTCGGAGCGTCCTCCAGTTTGATCCATGGACATAATCAGAGACAATATAATGAGATGATTTAATTAATGATATATTAGGTTGTTCCTTGTTCACCTACTTCCTTTCTAGGTGAGCATTGATCGAACCTAAAGGTCTATCTATCTTCCTTTATGGAGCCACGGACTCAACTACACTTCCACCAATTGTAGTTGAAACACCTTAGTTTATGGTGTACCCCTTACTGAGGATTTATAACCTCGCATGCACATTTGTAGATGGTATGATTGATCTTGTCATTTTACCGATATCGGTGCACTTTCTGAAAAATCGATTATTATTTTCACTTCACATTTACATTGGTAGAGTACAAGAATCAATATGAGACCGAGCGGGAACACACCATGAAAATTTCTATCGTTCCCTTAGGAAATTATTTATCTTATCTCCCCCTAGCGACGGGAAGACTGTCTCATTAAAGTGACGATTTTTAAATATAGCGGATAAGAGATTGTCGGCTATAGGTTTCAAATGCGGATAATTGTTGGGAATTCATATCCAACATAACTACTCAGATCGTTTTTATGACCAACTATAGTACGATGTGGAGTCGTAGTGACACATATACAACACAACCAAAAATTCGTAAGAATACAAATGTCAGGCTTATATCCAGTTACTAACTGGTATGCAAAAATGGTTGACTAATTGTGGGTTCTAAAACAAATAAGTGAATATGCGTGTAATATTACATATCCCTCAAGCATTTATAAGAAGGTTGTTACGCATAACCTATCCTTAGACACGATCTGTAACCTTTGATGGTAGCCTCTGCGAGACCATGGTGTGAGGATGTTCTACACTGATCCTATTAAACATGCAATATTCATCAAGTCCTTTTGATGTAAATATATAGCATTGACAAGGTTGGTGAGCCCTTAAATTGTATAATATGTGCTAGGAATATTACAAAAACGCATAATTCTTGTGAACAATAATTAATTCAACACTTCAAATCATCTACCAGAGTCATAAATCACTTGAATGGACCGCATTCTGCATGGATATGTCCACAAATATCACCTTGTTTCTTTTGAAAGAATGGGTTGTTTACCATTTACATCTTAGGATGGTCTCAATCCTGTTTACTAAAGAAAGACTTCGTAACATGAGTAACATGATTTATTACTTTAAGAGCATAATGGGAGGGGAGGTGGTGTTTCTAGTACTTTAGAAAGTGTTGATTGTGAGAGACGCCATCACTTTGCATTCTTTCAATTTTTGTAGGAACTGAACAAAGTTTGAGTAGCTCTTGGTTCTTACAGAGCTCATGTAACTTTCAATCTTTATACCAACTAGGCAACAAAGATTGAGCATTTCTTCGCTCGACTATTACTTGTGATGATCCAACCATCGCATGGTAATATATTTCCTTAAAAGCTTTATGTAATATAAGTTCCTTATTATGTAACAAAATAAAACTTATCGCATTTACTTTAGAGTGTTACAGTTCATGGAGATGATATACTTTTTATCTTAATGTGCGACTGATCCTTATAAGTCAATTACTTTTGAGTATATCTCAAGTGCTTTGGAGTATTTTTTATCTCATGGAAATGATGCACTTTTCATTCCATAAGTACAGAAAATGAATTTAATTCTTCCAAAAAGAAAAATAATCTTTATTGTAGCATTAAAAAAAATGTTTACCAAACTATCACACAATTAATAGTCCAGGATCAATCATACAAAACTACCAAATTGGGTAAGTGTGTTAACTGGGCAAATTTCTTATACGATACCTGCATTCCATTGCTTGTACCATTCTCAGTAAATGTATATACCAAGTTTCCAACTCCCGTTTAAGTGAGTCAGAATTACATGTCTGTCTCATGCATGGTAGATACATTTACTTTGTATCATTATTACTTGAGCCTAAATTACATCTCTGTTCCTATTTTAGAAAAGGCTTATATCTTCTACCGTAGTTTATGTGTATTCTTTCACATGTTCTAGTATACCGATGTTGGTATGATTTAACACGTTTAACCTTCTGTTCTTCGAGATTCTTTTCATATTTATCCTTGCCATAGTTACCTTAAGTTGAGAAAATTCTTTATCCCAATGTATACTTTGTTATTTAAGAGAATCTCTCATGCCTCCCAACCACTTACATCGGGTTGATTATCTTATTAAAGGTTGTGAATCTCTTGTTAACATACTTTAACATATACTGTTACTTTAGTATAATGAATGAAGTTGAAAAGATAAAAATGGAAAGATTTTTCTGACTCATGCCACCTTTTGAGAATTTCTTACCACAAAAGTTGAGGTGCTAATTAGTAACAATTGACTCTTTTATAGTTTAACAAGTGGAATCCATCCCATTGAACATTCAAATTTTCGGGGGGAAAATTTCATGAATGTTTCAAAAATTCCTTCAGAGCATTTCATCGCCTGAAGTCAATATGCCGCCTTGAAAACATAGAAGGTATGCCTTTATCTTTTGAACCATGCATTGTCATCGGTTGAAGATTTTTATGATGGAAGTATAGCTCTTGTAGACACAAATGACTTCTTACCAGAGACTTTTTAATGGCACTCAAGTACTTTTGAGTCCAGAAGGTCAAATTCGAATCGAGTTGGTTTAGTCAAAACCCGGTAAACTGCTTGGTCAAGGCCCAGTCCATTGGGTTGATTTGGTCATGGTTAACAAAATTGCACATATATGGTCCATTATATATGAAGTACTCAGGCCCATTGATAATAAACTTGAAACTATTAGCATATAATCCCAAATATATTGTTAATCCTAAAATTGGTAATTTCATCATCCAACTTTAATGACCAGAAAATAATTATTAAAATGTACGATGATGATAGATAAAAAGGTATTCATAATGTACGATGATCAAATTTCAATAGTAGATTCAGTATAATGTTGCACCAAACAAAATAAAATTTCAAGGAAATCCAAATGCTAGATAAAAAGGTATTCATGACGCCGTATGACTGTTCCAATTAACGTGTATATAGATACAGCTGGAAATATCACGTACTTTGGAGTACTTCCCATGGTTGGATCTTTATGAAACTTTTACAGTATGTCAAGAAGGATAATATGTAAAACATACTAAAACTATATCAAAATCCAACGTTTGAAATTCTTAAAAATTAAGTTTTATTATGCTATTATAAACTAGTGTTTTTCGAAACATAGAAGTTTTATTAAAATCAGGTTTTGGAGATTGCATCAGATTCCGATTTGTTTGAAATTTTTAAACAGAATGTAATACCTGATTAGGTTGAACATATTAAAATTTTGTGAAAATATAATGGTGAAATATATATATTTGACAATCATATATTGGTGGAACCCTAGAAAATACTATGAAAACAAAATTCTTTTGTTAAAAGGGAATACCTGGTAACGCATCCATAATATAAAAAAAAAGAAAAAAAGATCAGAAACACGCTAATCTTCAAGAAGTAATCCATCACCGATCTCGAATGATAAAAATAAAAATAAAAATAAAAATTTCACAATTGATAGAGTCGTGCTGATAACGTGTTGAAGTAGAAACAAAATATGGAAGAACAGAAGAAGGGAAACTCTTATTGATTAGAGATAAGTTACATGTTACGTAGGTTTAAGCCTCTATATATAGGTTATAAGGTAAATCCTGGTTACATCTAATAGGCCGTACATGCATGGGCTCAAGGCCCTGCAACAACTTTAGTATTTTATACTCCCTCTGTCCCTAAATAGATGACCTATTCATTTTTAAATTTTGTCCCACTAATAGATGGACTATATCATTAAATAAGGAGATATTTCTAAAACTACCCTATTAATTGGTTATTGTTAGTATAAGAAATATATATAATTTGATAGCCATGTTTTGTATTCGTCATGTATGTATCTTAAAATGCTTTTCAATGGTATAAAGTATACTAATATCCGTGATACAGTTTGAGAGATGAATCATTTCTAAATTTTATTAGTTATTATCCATAAGGGTATAATTGTAAAAAATACTTAGAAAATACTCCCCTCTCTTCCTTGCCTTAAGAATTGTGCAAACTTGAACTAGGTCATCTATTTAGGGACTGATGGAGTATATATTTATTTATTATATTTAATAATAAAAAGTTTAATTATTTTTATTGAAAACCAAAAAGTAAAAATTACACAGAAATAGGAGGGAGTCCGGCTACAATTTGAGCACCAACACCCTTCTGGATAGCTAATCTTACTCTATGAAAAAGGGAACCACCCACTTTGTTATTACCGTCGTAACTGGCTAAGCAGTTCTTCAATCTCTTCAACAAGACACTGAAATCATCCCCAAGTTCGCCCAAGGTGGAGAAGGCCAAGGCACAAAAATTGTAACCATGAACCATACACTTATCTAAATACTTGCCGCGTTTACGACTGATTGCCGCAAAAATGGCGTTCCCAGGAGTGAAACTGCGAATCCCACCACCCGAAAAAAGGGAAACACCAGTTATGTCAAAACAGGTGTCCCTTCCATTCTCCCAATTACATATGAGGATTCTGCGGGCTTAAGTGCACCATCATTGTCCGACGGGAAACCCATATTTGCCTCTTTCCTAGCCGCTACCCCATCCTTATAGCAAATGTCCATAACCACGTCCCTTACCAAGTCGTGCCGAATTTGAGACCGACTTCACTCGCACAATGGAGGGCATGGTCTCCAAAGGTGTCCATATCTCGCCCACAACAAGAACATATAAAATATTCAGGGAACATGGGGATGCCCAGCCGGTATAGCAACAACTCGGAACTGTCGTGGCTCCAAGGTCTGGCTAAGTCCGGGAGTATGAATAGCTTTCAAAAAGTCCATCGCATGTGCAATCTTGTTACTTTGCCACAATACGGCCTCTCTTGATGTTAGTGTAAACTTAGATGGTAACTCACGCTTAACAACTTCAAAGAACTGTGCTGCCAATGCTTTCATGGGCTTTGGGGAAACAGAACTAATGTTGAAATTCGAGAGACCGCAGAAGTGCATGTACCTGTCAAGGGCGTACTGATAGTTGTAGCTCGGACCTGAAATGTCAATGGACCTCAGGATGGCACCCTGCAACTTTTGCGTTTTAAAACCAATAAAATTAAATAAAACTATTTCCAGAGATATATCTGTTTTTGTCATTTGCTACAACCACAATAATTAAATCTGATATTTTACCAAACACATTTGAATTTTTAATTAACTTTAACTTTAATGGGTCTTGTTAACTTATATCCCAGTATACAAGCTAAGGACTATTAAAATATTATTATATATATATATATATATTTCCATAATATTCTCAAGGTATTATAAATATCTTGAAAATCAAATTTTATGTTATCTAGGATAGATTAAATGATCTTACTTCCAATTTTACCCTTACTATTCTCTGTCTTAGTGTTGTATTCTAACATTCAAAAATTAATTTACAAAGCAACTCATTATTTTTTTAATTGGCTACAAGAACCTCGTTACCCGTACCAGGATAACGAGACAATCGGTGGCGATAGCGTCGAATCGATTTACCGGCGTCTGCTGTTGCAGAAAAATTGCACTACTCCAGAAGAAAGTCGAATCGTAAAGTACAACGCACAAGATCTTTTCGAATGCAAAGTGAATATCATCCAAATGATGCAGGCTCTTGATCAAAAGGTGTTTTCTTTTGTTAAGCATATACAACTAATCAGCTCTCAGTTATTTCGATGATAGATGGGTCATCGGAGAACTTCGCTGCGCGTTAAGACTCCTAAAAAGAGTCAGTACAAGGCGCGTTCCTCTACCCATGTGGGGGTCGGAGCCCATGCTTCAAAAGATACATGCATGTCCACCCCCACCTTGGAAGAATGTACAATCAATTATTAAGGTATGACCAGGTCAATGGATACACCACAATATGTCAAAGAGCCTTTCATTTTTATTGAGCACTTGACGACCAAGCTAACATCCCAAATATGTGATATGGGATCCATCTTTCCTATGATAAAAAATTACAGTTAGTGAATATTTGAGTTCTTTTAGTGTTCTATCAAAATAAATCTATGATTTTTTGATAAACATGATTTGGATGGTTGTATGTTTGAAATCGTTTGTACATGTTTTAAGTTTGATTTGGTGGTCTAGGTTAAGGAGAATTTCTGCTAAAGAAACAGACTTTCAATAAGGTTATTTGTATTTGTTAATGGAGTTTCATCGAAGCTGGGAGTCTATGAACCAAGACGAGAGTAAGAAGAAGGGGTTCAAAAAAAACACAAATACCATGGTCATATACGTACATATTGGTTGGATCTTATGTCGGGTCCAGATAGAATAAAAAATCTTTCAAGGGTATTTATGGAAAAAATCTAGTTTTTATGAGCGTAATTTTTTAATTCAGAAATTTAATTTTCCATTACAAAAGGTTATAGAACCAATAAAATGATAGACATATGATAACTGCTTATCTTGTATACTGGGATACAAGATAAGAAGACCCAACATTAATTTATATTTTACCAGACGTTCAACTGTTTTTTTACACAACACACTGTTTTTTTACACAACACAGTAATGCACAACAGAAAAACGTTTTTATAAAAAGCACAACAGTTACAAACTAATCCTAAGTTTGATTACTATGATGAGCTAAACTAGCTTGTTTTTAATGACACGTGCATTGTCGGAAAACCACGTATCATGTCTCTCATTCGGGCTGTTGGAGTTGTGTGGCTCAATACACACATGGGATAGCTAAAGATAGTCCCACATGGAGGAAGACAAGTTCCATATGGTGATATATAAGCAAGGCATTCTCCATACATAGCACCGAGGCCTTTTGGATAAAACCCCACACCTCTAACCTAAAGGTGGTCAAGTGGGGACAGTATCAATGCTATGTGGCCGGGCCCGGAATGGGTCCGGCAGTCCATGGAGCCTACAAAATGGTATCAGAGCAAGGTGGAGCTGCCGGTAGTCGGGCTGAAGAGTGGTTATGGAATGTCACCCGGTTAAGGGCGCAAGTGGAGCCGAAAAGCTTAGGTGTTGAGTGGTGTTCCAAGGGAATGCAGTGGAAGCAATCATTGTCCGAATGGTAGCATAGGGAGGTGGCGAGGTTGTGTGTATTCTCGCCAAGGTGGAGATTTTTTGAGTTGTGTGGCTCAATACACACATGTGAGTCACACATGGGATAGCTAAAGATAGTCCCGCATGGAGGAAGACAAGTTTCATATGGTGATACATAAGCAAGGCATTCTCCATACATAGCACCGAGGCCTTTTGGATAAAACCCCACACCTCTAACCTCAAGGTGGTCAAGTGGGGACAGTATCGGTGCTATGTAGCCGGGCCCAGAGCGGGTCCGACAGTCCTACAAAATGGTATCAGAGCAAGGTGGAGCTGCCGGTAGTTGTGATGAAGAGTGGTTATGGACTGTCACCCGGTTAAGGGCGCAGGTGGAGTTGGGAAGCTCAGGTGTTGAGTAGTGTTCCAAGGGCGTGCAGTGGCAGTAATCATTGTCCGATTGGTAGCATACGGAGGTGACGAGGTGGTGTGTATTCTCGCCAAGGTGGAGATTGTTGGAGTTGTGTGGCTCAATACACACATGTGAGTCACACATGGGATAGCTAAAGATAGTCCCACATGGAGGAAGACAAGTTCCATGTTGTGATATATAAGCAAGGCATTCTCCGTACATAGCACCGAGGCCTTTTGGATAAAACCCCACACCTCTAACCTCAAAATGGTCAAGTGGGGACAGTATCGGTGCTATGTGGCCGATCCCGGAATGGGTCCGGCGGTCCGTGGATCCTACACAGGCAATAAGAAATTCATGAGTTTCTTGAAATTTGTTTGAAATATTTTTTTTTTTTTTTTTTCTAAAACTCATTAGCATATTTTGAGCAGCTGAAAAAACAATTTTATGGTCACTCCAGAACACTCAATTTGTAGAAATTAAACATGTGGTGAATTACATCCAGCCATTAGGATCGTCGTATCGTAGAGCTAGGTTGGCTTGGAGCCAAGAATAAATGAAAATTATCCAGTTGGCCGGTCATTTATATTTTCACCTAGAGATGACAATAGTCACGCATGCGTGGTTAAGCTCTGTAAATGTATTTGACAATAAAGGCTTAGTAAATAATGAATACCATAACTTTCAGGTAGCCTATTAGTAAATAGTGAATACCATACCTTCCAGGCATCATAGGCCGCATCGAGTGGCAGTTATACTTAATGAAGGCATCATAGGTTGCATCGAATGGCAGTTATACTTAATGTTTTAGGGCAATTCCTATGGCAATCAACAAATATGTTTTTTTGTTGAGCCACGTGGATGAACAAACGCGTTTTTGCACTATGGTAAATCAGAGCAAAATGAACAGATTTGGTTTCTAAGGGTCCCACTACTATTTCTTTTTAATATAAAATATTTTTTAAGATAAAGTTAAAATAGAAATATTATATTTTGTGAGATAAAATAAGATAAAGTGAGATAAAATAGGATAAAAAAGTAGTAAAGTAATCAGGAATTGTACTTGGCGTGAGTGGAAGAGCCGCGGGCGTGTGAGGAAGAGCCACGGGCGTGTGATGATGGTCCGCGCATTTTTGGTACAACCGCCCGATGTTCTATCAAGCGCACGTATGTTCCTCCATCTCACTCAACAAACCAACAATTTTGTTGGTTTGCCCATCTGTTTTTCATATTTGTTGAGTTCATAGGAACTATTCTTAGTGGATGCAATGCAGTAGTCATTAAAAATTTAACACATTATAACAAAATTTTAACAATTAAACAAAAAGAAAAAGACTAATAATATAAGCTAGTATCAGTTCACATATAGAGCGAGTTTAGTGTTAGTTAGCAGTGGTATTTTTTGGATTGTGGATACATCATTAACGCCTCTGTGCGAAAAAACTTTGCAAGTCCATTTTAGTGCCAATATGAATGGGTACACTCCTTAAGTATATATCAAAGGAGAAGGCCCGCGGAATTCATTTCCACCTCAGAAGAGCTAGCATTTTCGCTCTCCAAGATATGCACTGGCTTCCAATTAGCTTGTGATGAACTCCTTGTTAATAATCCATAAAAAAAAAACACCTTGTTGCTATGAAATTAAAATAGGCATGAAGGACTCAAAAGTATTATCAGAAATCAATAAATTTATTAGCAAATATAACATTTACAAATTATCGATCTAAAGTTATGTCCACCCACTCTAGGTGATATTGACCCGATATAATTTTGTATGGGGTGTAAAGGAAGTGTAATAAATATTTAATAGAACATCCAGTCAAAGAGTAGGTTTCCATCATGATACAATATCGATTTCCACCGATAGGAAAGAAGAGTTCTGAATCCTAATGCCTTTTGTCCCAAAACAAGTCAAGGGTAGGCCAGAACTGGAATGAATTCCATCTCGTGAAAGTATGACAGATTTTACGCCGGCTTGCCAGCCTCGACAGATCCTGCACTAGGCAGGAGCAAATTCTTGGAACTTTCCGTGCCATGTTCATTTTGGTACAGGGGATGAAGTAGTCGTCACTTCAATGGAATTACGTATTCACGACCATTAAAGTGGGTATACCCATATCCCTGCCCAGGCTTCCGGGCTACCGGGAGATTCCCCCTTTCACAATCCTTCTAGCTTCAGAGCTATGTGTGGATTCCCTCTTCACATTCTGTTAAGATGATTTCGCATTTTCGCTGGTTAAAGGGTGAATCCTCATTCCAAGTTTGGAAATCTTACCTCAGTCCAAGTTTAGAAACTTAACCTCTGTTACGTGGATCGCCGCTCTCCACTTCCGCCTATGCAACGCCAGTTCCTCTGATAAATTTAGCAGGATCATGTCCCACTTCACCACCTCGTCAATTGTTAGTTTCGGTCGGCCTCTGCGCTTCATCCTTCCTTCAGCACTCTTGATGCGTCCTGCGTGAACCAGTGCATCAGGCGGCCTTCGCTGGAGATGCCCAAACCAACGCAGTCGATGTTGGGTGAGCATCTTCTCTATTGGTGCTACCCCAAGTTTCTTGCATATATATTCATTCCTGATTCGATTGTGCCTCATATGCCCGCATGACCACCTCAGCATACACATCTTTGTTGCATGAAGCTGTTTGATGTGTTGGTTTTTAGTCTCCCAGTATTCCGCTCCGTACAACATCACAGGTCGAATCGTCGTTTTGTAGAACTTACCTTTTAACTTTACTGGGCCTTTACGGTCACACAAGACGCCCGTTGCTAATCTCCATTTCTTCTATCTTGCTTGGGTCCGATGTCGAACGTCTTGGTCGATTCCACCATCGCTCTGGATCATCGATCCCAGGTATCAAAAGGAATCCTTCCTTGGTACCAGCTGACCATTTAGCAAGACGTCCCCATCATCAGGACTGGCATATTTGAAATCACACCTAAAATACTCAGTCTTGGTTCTACTGAGTCTGAAGCTCTTCGACCCTAGAGTTTTCCGCCTCCACTCTAGTTTTTCCTCGACCTCTGTCTTGGACTCGCCAATTAGCGCCACATCATATGTGAAGAGCATACACCAAGGTATCTCCCCCTGTATGTCCCTCGTAACTTGATCTATCACAAGAGAAAATATATAAAGACTCAAGGTTGGTCCTGGTGTAGCCCAATTTTGATCGAAAAATCGCTCGAAACTCCGTAGCACGTTCGGACACTGGTTACTTCTTCGTCGTACGTATCCTTGATTAAGTTTATGTACTTCGGTGATACCTTCTTCTTTTCGGGTGCCCACCATATTTGTAATACCCAGCATTTTTATTTACCATTTTAGGTCGGGTTATACCCGCCTTAGTTTGTTATTTGGGTTGTTTCCTTTGCCTTAGTCTAGCTAGGTTGTTTGGACTAGAAAAGCGACAAATTAGGGTGGAAATAAAGTCACCTAATTTATTTTAATAAGGAAATGAAAAGACAATTAAAAAAATATATAAATATTAGTTATTTTTATAATTAAAAGTTTAGAAAATGGATTTTAGAAGTTAGAAAAGAAAAGGCTAGGGAGAAGAAGAAAGAGATGGAGCTAGACAATTTTAGAGATGAAGGATTAAGGAAAATCAAAAGGAGTTTGTAGCAATTGAGAGGTAGAATGCTAAATCTCCATTCTCTTTATGTTTTGTATACTTGATTTTAATTTAGTTGAATCTTATATCATTAGGTTTCTGAAATTTACCTGTTTAATTCTATGCATCCGATTGATGATCAGCCTTTTATTATTGGTAGATAACATAATTGGGTATCACTAGTTAAAATTTTAGAATAATCTACCGTAAATTCACTGTTGAATGTTTGTATTGATATGGATGATGATTTCTGAAATTTCTGGACAGATTCGCTTTATCATGTTTTTGATTGATTTAAGTAATCTTAATAATTTTAAAATGATGTGTAGTCTTCATGAAAGTTGTAGGTTTATATATTATGTTTTATATGGATTTGTATTTGCTCAATTCCTGATTAGTGTGAATTTAATATGAATTGTTTGGTAATGACATGTAGTTTGCCCGGTCTTTAGGATGATAGTATAAAATCATTATCTTTTGATTGAGTCGTTATTTTAATGTGAAATTTGGATATGTTATGAATTATGGTGTCAGTAATGTTCACTAAAATTTTGAGGTAGATCGGACAAAGTTATCACCTTAAACGCATGACATAAAATGCATGCAGTTAGCTTGTTTGTATAAATGCTTGAAAGAAATTCATGTTGTTAAGACATGGTTTCTTGTGTTGTTTGAAAAAATGATTTATAAAATGAAATGAGTTCATGTTTTTCCGTTAGATGGAACCTAGGTCCATGCTAACGGTGGGTAATGATCCCGGTGAGTTAAATGGGTAATGATCCCCATGTAGGAACTTGTGATTCCTGACCATCGATGGCGGTAGTTCGTGCCGGATAACGAAAATGAAATGGATAATAATCCCCGAGAGCAGATGGGTATGATCCCCATAGTAAATTTTGTTCCTGACCATCGATGGAGGCTGTCCGTGCCAGGAAACGATAGGTTGATGTACGAACCAAGGTTTTCATACTGTGAACTCATGATCTGATGGTGACAATATTAACTTGTGAATTGTGTGTTGAAATCTGCATTGAATGATTTGTGGAAACCTTATTGGCTTATGAAATAAAGCATTGAAATATGAATTGAATTAAGTGACTTGTTGAAAATAATACTTTTGTGGTGTCTTGTTGGTTCAATATATGTATTATTGATTGCTCGAAATCATGTCGTATACTCTTGTTGTATGTTTCGTGACTCATTGATATTATTATGCATGTTTCAGATTGGGAATGCATTCTACTGAGCTGTCATCTCACCCCAATTTACATCCTTGTAGATTTCACGGAAGTTGGAAGTGGAAGTTAGAAATGTGTAGCTTAGCAATTTCGTTGCGTCCTTGTAATTGCTTGATATGTAATTTGATATCATTGTTTGTTGGAAATATAATTAAAGATGTTTAAATAGAGAATTATTGTTTGTAAATTCTATTGTGCTTGGAAAAATAAATTTTAAAAAATAAAAATTGGTATATGCATAAGTCTCTTTCCGACCCGTAACGCTTCGAGTTCGGATCTCCATATGGGTTTGACCCTAGTCCGGAACTCGGGGTGTTACAAGTTGGTATCAGAGCTTTAGGCTTTAAATCTTGAATGGGAGCGTAAATAGATTGTTTCGTATGTTGATACTAGGATATGACTCGTGTCGTAACGGTCCGGGTTTTTGTTCGTTGTCAATAATAATTGATCAGGTAATTTTGTTTTGTTATGTGCACAAATAACACACCTACTTTATTATTTTCTTTTTATTGACATTTGGTGCTTGCTTAGATGGGCTTCAAAAAAAACTTAATCTGTTGGTTATACAATATGTCCATAAAACACTATTACGAAGGTGTTGTCGACCATTAACTTTTTGATACACGGTATGGAATAAAATTATAAAAAAATTATTTTTACCTAGAAGTGATCAAGATAATAATTACTAAATTTAATGTTATTTAAATTACTTTATTGCTTCCTAAAATTAATTTCTTAGTAATTTCCAAAATGAAATGTCATATTGGAAAAATGTCCACAATGAAATATCATATCGGATAAACGTTCAATCTGTTGTGTTTTCCATCCAACCCAGTTAAGTTACATGTATTCACACATGCGATAAACGTTCAATCTGTTGTGCTTTCCATCCAACCAAGTTAAGTTACATGTATTCACACATGCGATAAAAAGACGAAAATACCCTCTATCCATGGCCACCACCACCCACCATCATTGCCCACTGCCACCAACACCCACCACTTGAACCCACTACCTGAACCCTAAACCCACCACTACTGAACACCACCACCACAGCGCACCACCACCACCTAAACTCCTAAATAGTAAATACCATAACCACCACCTGAACCCTAAATACATCACCACTGAACACCATCACCACCCTCTTGGTACATTAATGTCTTGCTGTTGCATGTGTGAAGTCACACGAGTGTATTTAATCATGTAGCATATGTGACATGGTGGATGGAAATCCTAACAAATTGGGACATTTAATTTGGAGGATTGGGACATTTCTCCAAAATGACCCTTCATTTTGGGGAAGTTTATCAATTTCCCTTTTTATCCCTGGTACTCCAAATTAGTGTTGTAACCATGCTAAACTTTATTGGTATAACTAAACATATATACATGTCTTCGTTCTGTTTCTTCTCTAACGGTCTGTAGGATTATTTTTTTAATTATTTTTTCACGTTTTGCGTATGGTTGGGAGATTCCATCCCCTCGTTGCCTTAATTGGTCTAGCTCATCCGCTATATTTCTCCGTAGCATCCGCATCACCATTTCAGATTTGTGTAGACCGATCGATGAAATTTTTCACTAAAAGGAATATGTTAATGTAAGAAAATGACCGGTTTGTCTAAAGTAGATTTTGTACAACTTGCACCTAAAATATCAAATAACTATATATTTGTTTACAGGCTACACGTTTCATACCGCTCCGCCAATTAGCAAAATGTAACCAATTTGAACTGGAAGTACGAAAGCTAAGGGAACAGCCTGCAAACACCAACCGGAAGCAACATAAACCCGCAAACATCATCTGATTCTAGATGATGTCACCACCGCTTAAACCCTTTAGTTCAGCATAAGATGATGTCAACGCATATTCACCGTATGCAGGCTCAGTCTTCATTATGTCACCCAATTCTAATTTAATCACAAAATTTAAGGTCATGCTTAACTGTTTTTTCCAAATGAGATAAACATTTGATGAGATGAGAACTGGTTACCCAATCACTGAAATCTATCCCAGGTCATCGAGAGGTAAGCAAAAAATATATCTGGTTACCCAATCTTTCCATTTCGCTTTAACATCTCCTTCCATTGTGCATCCCAACCTACAAAAAAATCAATACCAAATTAAAAAATGTTGTCGCATAGTTTATTAGGTATTCTGAACATAATCAAATGGTTATACATTTCTAACTGATGTTTTGTTTTTATTTGTGGGAATCAACAATGGTTAGTATCTTCATCCATTGTGGGTGTTAGGACAATGCCACCTATTTGTGGTTACATTAAAGTTTTCTTTTAATACTTTTTCTTTTTTATTGGGTTCTCATCTTAATTTGATACCCCTTTGATCATCTTCCTTTGTCGCCAAAGCAGAAAGAACATCCACTGAAAATGAAAGAAAGCAGAAAACATACGAACGCATCAAAGCAAGATGAAACTATTGACAACATAATTCGCATTTCTTTCTTTGTTTTCGGTAACTGTTTGGTTCTTTGGATCAATCCTTGGTGACCAACCACCTTTTAGCTAACAATTAAAACACATTATTTCGAAACACAATAGTTTGCTAACAAAAAACTAACCCATGACCATGACAATAGTGTTGTCACAACACAATTGCACAAAGAGTCAGCTGCTCTGCGAGACCATTAAGTCAACACTAAACTATTCCAACAATCCACTCAAATTTAGTATGTTCTATCTCCTCCTTTTCACACTGAAGACATGAGGTCGATCAAACATGTCCATTACACTGACATTAAATAAATTTTCATATATTTATTACGCCTAGAAATGATGACTTACAAAAACAACCTGAGAACAAAACATAGCTTTTCTAAGTGCACTCCAACATAAGGTTCTCGGAATCTCATTTGTATTTATGAAATTTATGGATAAATATTTGCATGCATATCTTGTATAGGCCTAGACTGTTATTTTGACATCATAAGGCTCACCTACTATGATGCAGTCATGCCTAACCCACAATTCTAAGCAGACTTTCTAAAACACAATATACAATCAGTTATTTTGTCTATACACAATACATGTTAGTCAAACTTTTAAAGTTACAGGATTTATTGCATTTCCCAAAGTTAAAACTTAAAACCACTGTTAAATGCCTCTCCAAGGAAGTTGTCAAAAGCAAGGTTGCAAAAAATTCACCCACACAATCCCACAACAAAGTTTACCAACAACATAACCCAAAAAAAAAGCCTTTTAAAAACAGTAACGAAAAAGAAACAATATGAATATATCCAGTATTAGTACAACACTCAAATGAAGATAACACTTAAAAGTCTTGAAAAATTCTAACCTTGTAAAGTTCTTCATTGAATGGAGTTGGCAGCAGTGTGTAGTTCCTCCTCCCAGTCCCACGCATGCAAAGATAAAATGATTAGTTCCTGATTGATAAATACCCACCCAACTCCTTTCAAATAAAACCTCTTCCTCTAGCAACATTAGTGCACCCCAAATATAATAATAATAGACTTGAGAATGCAAATTTGATTCCACTCCTATATCATTGAATTCCCTTTTCGGGGCTTTTGAGATCAAAATCTTAAGCGTCTTTAAAGAAAGTTGGGTTGCATAGCATTTGTAACCGAGGATTCTCCAAAGATGAAGACTGCTACTTATTTATAAAAGCGTTAGATTAGTTTTGCCACCACCTCTTAGGATCCCAAGTAGACTAACTTGGACTTTCAAGATATAAGTGTCACCCAAAGATGTTTTGATGCCACACACTTTCCCAATCACTTTTTTCGCACGAACACAGCATTTCAAACAAATCACCATTGGCTAATTTATCATCTCCTTATTCTTAAAGCCGCCACGCGAGTTGATCCTCCAATTTAATAAACCGGGTCCTCAGGAGACAGAACTACTGCCGCATCTATGTTCTTCTGTTATCAGGCATTTCTATTACATAATATTTCAAACTACCCAAGATTTCCATTCGAATTATCTTAATCCGATACATACTGTAGGGTAGATTTTCCACATACATGGAAAAAATTTAGTGATTTCTGTGTAGTGAATGAGCAAACTTTGTGTAAATATGCAGCGGATTGGATTAAGGGGAAACAATTGGGTGGGCAGATTATACCTCTTTGGGGCTTCATGGGTGAAATATGCTATTTAATCTCAAAATTATTATCTCCATCGTTTCAAACCCAATAATATTATTTCTCGCGTTCATCATCTGGAGCAATTGGGAAGACCTGGAAATAAAACCATCACCCAATCAATTAAAGAACTACACAATACATTGCGCGAATTAAAGACTCAGGGATCTATCCACATGTAATGGAATGAACATTACTCTGTGACGGGGTATTTCAATATCAGGTATAGGACTAAATATCTCCACGTACCAGAAAAACACTTTTCCACCCGGATTTTATATTATTGGCGCAACGGCTTAGGACCATCTTCCAGACACAACGATCAATCAACTCCCTTAATTCTTCCTAGTTACTTCTTTGTCTCCCTTAATATGCCTCCTCTTCACACTCCAAAATCTTCTAGGTATCTCAACGAAACCATTACAAATAATGCTACTGAGAGATTATCTGATAATCCCACCGAAACAAAGAAGTCCGAAAGAAACCTAATCTGAGAAAATAGGGAATCACAGCAAGCAAGGATAAAAATAGGGCTTACAACTCAATTTCTAAAGAATCTGAGATAGAGATGCGAGGCAATACCTGAAGTCAGATCTAATTTTGAGCGAAGAAACAAAGAAACCAAGCTGTTGGAAATGTTGGCACCCCAAAACTCGCCTGAGCCTACATCACAAAATTTTATTCAGCACATAATGAAGCAACCTAAACAAAGCGACGGAATTTGATGTGAAGCGTTCTCAAACATAAAAACAAACCTTATTCTTAACTATATTAGAACCTTGTAGCAAACTTACATCAAAAAAATGTAAAAAAGTATTGTGAACTGAACAACAAAATTATAGAAATTATTCTTCTGAACAATTATATAAAAAATTCTAAGAAAATAACTTGAACTGATCAACAAAATCAAATAGATTATTCGTAAAAAAAAGTACCCAAAACTTACTTGTCTATCTATAACAGGAATGTTGACATAGTTTAGAAACATATTTAGACCCTTTGGTTTTGAATGGAGAAATTATGGTGGTGTTAATACCATTGAATAATAATTTATTTATTTTTTGTCGTAACGGATGAGTTTATGAGCTTCTCACACGCAAAGGCGTCATATCAAGGCATGAAAAGGGGAAGCGTTCTCAGCCACGATTTGTCTTTTGCAGTTGTCCACATTTCAAAAGGAATGGAAGCCGTCGATTGCTAGGAAAGGCTCATTCAGAGTCATTGGATCAAGCAACACACATTTGTCTTTGTAAGATAGATGCATGCTTGTCTGAGTTGAGTGTTGTATTGAGTGTTTCATATAACTAGTTGTATTATGACTTTGTAAAATTCATGTTAATTGTTAATTGTGTGCTGGATTGCATTGTCGTGTTGTTTATTTTATATTATTTATACTATGCAGAATTTTTAGGTTATACGTATTTTCTAAATTTCGGGACGAAATTTCTTTTAAGGGTGGTAGAATGTAATACCCAGCATTTTTATTTACCATTTTAGGTCGGGTTATACCAGCCTTAGTTTGTTATTTGGGTTGTTTCCTTTGCCCTATTCTAGCTAGGTTGTTTGGACTAGAAAAACAACAAATTAGGGTGGAAATAGAGTCACCTAGTTTATTATAATAAGTAAATAAAATGAATAGGAAATGAAAAGACAATTAATATATATATATATATCAGTTATTTTTATAATTAAAAGTATAGAAAATGGATTTTAGAAGTTAGAAAAGAAAAGGCTAGGGAGAAGAAGAAAGAGATGGAGCTAGACAATTTTAGAGATGAAGGATTAAGGAAAGTCAAAAGGAGTTTGTAGCAATTGAGAGGTAGAATGCTAAATCTCCATTCTCTTTGTGTTTTGTATACTTGATTTTAATTTAGTTGAATCTTATATCATTAGGTTTCTGAAATTTACCTGTTTAATTCTATGCATCCGATTGATGATCATCTTTTTATTATTGGTAGATAACATAATGGGTTTCACTAGTTAAAATTTTAGAATAATCTACCGTAAATTCACCGTTGAATGTTTGTATTAATATGGATGATGATTTCTGAAATTTCTGGACAGATTCGCTTTATCATGTTTTTGATTGATTTAAGTAATCTTAATAATTTTAAAATGATGTGTAGTCTTCATGAAAGTTGTAGGTTTATGTATTATGTTTCATATGGATTTGTATTTCCTAAATTCCTGATTATTGTGAATTTAATATGAATTGTTTGGTAATGACATGTAGTCTGCCCGGTCTTTAGGATGATAGTATAAAATCATTATCTTTTGATTGAGTTGTTAGTTTAATGTGAAATTTGGATATGTTATGCATTATGGTGTCAGTAATGTTCACTAAAATTTTGAGGTAGATCGGACAAAGTTATCACCTTAAACGCATGACATAAAATGCATGCAGTTAGCTTGTTTGTATAAATGCTTGAAAGAAATTCATGTTGTTAAGCCATGGTTGCTTGCGTTGTTTGTAAAAAATGATTTATAAAATGAAATGAGTTCATGTTTTTCCGTTATATGGAACTTAGGTCCATGCTAACGGTGGGTAATGATCCCCGTGAGTTAAATGGGTAATGATCCCCATGTAGGAACTTGTGATTCCTGACCATCGATGGCGGTAGTTCGTGTCGGATAACGAAAATGAAACGGGTAATAATCCCCGAGAGAAGATTGGTATAATCCCCATAGGATTTTTTCCCCCTAACCATCGATGGAGGCTGTCCGTGCCGGGAAACTATAGGTGGATGTACGAACCAAGGTTTTCATACCGTGAACTCATGATCTGATGGTGACAATATTAAATTGTGAATCGTGTGTTGAAATCTCTATTGAATGATTTGTGGAAACCTTATTGGCTTATGAACTCAAGCATTGAAATACGAATTGAATTAAGTGATTTGTTGAAAATAATACTTGTGTGGTTTCTTGTTGGTTCAATATATGTATCATTGATTGCTCGAAATCATGTTGTATACTCTTGTTGTATGTTTCATGACTCATTGATATTATTATGCATGTTTCAGATTGGGAATGCATTCTACTGAGCTATCATCTCACCCCAATTGACATCCTTGTAGATTTCATGGAAGTTGGAAGTGGAAGTTAGAAATGTGTAGCTTAGCGATTTCGTTGCGTCCTTGTAATTGCTTGATATGTAATTTGATATCATTGTTTGTTGGAAATATAATTAAAGATGTTTTAATAGAGAATTATTGTTTTTAAATTCTATTGTGCTTGGCAAAATAACTTAAAAAAATAAAAATAGGTTTATGCATAAGTCTCTTTCCGACCCGTAACGCTTCGGGTTCGAATCTCCATATGGGTTTGACCCTGGTCCGGAACTCGGGGTGTTACAATATTACCTCGCACGGGACACTTTCGTATGCTTTCTCGAGGTCGATAAACACCATGTGGAGGTTTCGTTTTTGTTCTTGGTATCTTTCCATTAGTTGTCTTACCAGGAAACGAGAATTCCATCACCCTAAAATGTGGAAGCTTTATTTGACAATCCTTTTAAATGTTGAGACTTGAGATGGCCTAATCGCACAATACTCCCCCCCACCCACCCCCCAAACGATGAAATGAAGTCCCCCAAAAAAATCATTCCAAAATGGATCTTAGGCCCAAAACTCCATGACTCCATCGTGATCCAAAATATGCTCAATTCATTCGGTAATTGTCGTACTGTACTATGATCCAATAACTGGCTAGTGAACAGTAAATAAAGATATTCGGGTTGCACTATTTATCTTTTTTTTTCCCATTGCCATCACTTGTTTTTTGTTGTGACTTGTACATCAGACGACAATGCTTAGTTACTTCGTCATCCTGTTGAGATCAATGTCGTTTTGTTTACGTAAAAGAAAAGAACTTCAAGTAAGTGAGAGAGAGAGTTGTGGTAGAATCTCTGTCTCTCTGTATACACTTGGAAGACCATTTCTCAAGAAGCGACAAACACTCGTCGAATCATTCTCTCTTCTCTTCCTATTACTTTGCTTTCCGCAACAACTAGATAATATCTTATTATTCTTGTATTAATAAACCAAACACCAAAACAACTCTGATTTTGAAACAAGGATATTAGAAAAGAATGGGTTTTATGATTATCAATGAATTTGATGGTATGGGTATCATTGATATTATTAGTTAATGTTAATGGTAGATTTGTAGTAGAGAAAAGTAGTATATCAGTTTTATCGCCTGATAATTTACGCTCTAAACATGATAGTGCTATTGGTAATTTTGGTATTCCTGATTATGGAGGTACAATGATAGGCATTATCGTTTACCCATCTGATAAATCATCAGTAACTGGTTGTAACTTTTTTGACGGTGTAAATCCTTTCAAATCTCACTCTTCTTCCAGTCCCATTTTCCTTCTCCTTTATCGTGGAGGTACGCAGTTTTTCCAGTTTTGAACTTTGATTAATATCTCTTATTAATTTTTGAGTGTTAATTTTTATGTTATTATTTAATTTTTTTTGTTTTTTTTTGAAGCAATAGATTTTATTTTTATGTTTTTATTTAATCGTTTCTTATCATTAGATTTAAATATATTTATGTAAACGCTTCTTTAGTAGTACGGTCGTGGTACTGATAGGCGTATAGCCAGGCCCAGATGTTCTGATGCGTCTACTTCTTAATGTATCGAGCAATAAATTTTTGATTTGAATTTATATAGCCAAGGATGTAGACCACTGTTCCAAAAAAAAAAAAAACAGTTTTAGTAATTAGTAATAATCGAAGGACTGTTAATTTTTCAATTTTGAGTTTATTGGTAAAATTTTGAAAAAGTGGATATGTTTTCCCTATTTCCCATCCCCATTTTCCTATTTTCCATCCCTTTATAATTTCTAATTTTTTTCTCTATTTTAAGGGGGATTTTGTGTTTCCTCCTCAAAATAAATAGCTATTTTGCATTATCCCCTTTTTAAATCAGTAATTGGTGAAATCCCTTTTCTGTTATAACTTCCGTCAGTACCAGTTAATCAATCACCTGCAGCGTGGGAGATAAAATCCCGTTAAGACATAAATAACTATGCAATCTTAGCATCTTACTTCTTTTAGTCTAATCGAGTCCATCTATGTGCACCCGCTCTTAACCCGGGGTGCACATTCCTCCCATCATTATTGGTTCCTATTTAACTCTAGTTTGTGTTGGTTTGATTATTATAACTTTTAATTGAAATTTGATATACGTGGAACTTGAGACACAGAGAATGGGCCCATATATTGCAATCTCGATTAATGCGCTCTTTCATGAAATCAGATGGTCTAAATTACTTAACAATAATTACTTTTTCCCATGATCCTTAGCTGAATATTCTGGTTTCTAAAATTCTGTCTCTGTAATCTCATCTTCAATATGGATGTGACGGATTGAAAACGGTGATTTCCGGTACCCGAAAACAAATCAGTCTAAACACTGCTAGCTTACACCTCAGTAAGAATTTTCAAAGCATCTGTATGTTCTTCTCATATCAAAGTTATTTTTCTCTTTTTCGAATAAAAATAAAATAATCAAAGTAATAATAGCATAAAAAGGGCTTGATTGATTGATTTTCGCCTGATCATTTCTTTTGGAACATAATTTCTGGGCACAAATAATTTTATATTTTTTTCTTCTCTTTTAGTACTTATTGTGTTTAAACACAAGCATGAATTTTGATTTTTTTTTAATGGTAGTATCCTTCGCTGATTCTTTCACCTCCATTAAAATTTAATGGCAGTATCCTTCGCTCGTTATTGATCAACTACCTCACCAGTTGAACTCTATGAAATCATGTCTTACCCCCACCCCCACCCTTTCTCATGCCATAATAGTATAATCTTTCCAAGTGCTGCTTCTTCGAAGTCTCATCATATGATATGGAGATGGAGATTTTAGCCATTACTTCTTAATCTGTTTTCTTAACGATGAGAAGAGGAAAAAATTTCAAGTTTCGAGAAGCTGATTTCACCAGTTCCCCATATATATATTTTCAAACTATACATAATTATAATAATAAATAAAACCAACAGAGTAACCAGGGTTAAATAAGAACCAATAGAAAAAGGAGGAATGTGCACCCCAGGTTAAGAGGGAATGCACATAGATGGACTCAGTCTAATCAGATGGTCCTAATCCTAAATACCCCTTCTAACCTAATTGTACTATGAGCATGATGCATATTCTCTCAAAAACTCAATTCTTTCTGGCAAAAAAAAACACACACATAATCCATCCACCATCGAAACCAAGCAGCTTCAAATTTCAGCTTAAACTCCATTAAACTTCAACTGAAATAATCGCAGGAGAAGCGGGTATACAAGAGAAATTGGTGACGATGGCGACGGATATATAGCTAATGCTACTATGGTTTCTCAATACCCTTCTATTCATCATCACAGACGATGTATCAATACAAACCCGTTCTTAGAAACCCAAATCTAAGCATACTCAATTAAATAAATAAATATATATCCATACCTCACAGCAATCATACATCATTCATCACATGTCATTCTCCCTCCCTCCCTCTACCAACAGATCCCATTTCCCATGTATTCTGAATTACCCTAGTTAATGCTTTTCACAAATTCATCGATCAGAGAATGATGAAGAAGAAAAACCCGTGAATTTAATTTCTTAGATCTGCAAGAAATTTCCAATCAATTTTGAATTTAGGGTTATGATTTAATTTTTCTAGAGATGATGAAGATGTTTGTTTTTCTTAGTGGGTGAGAGAAAACTAAACGAGTGGATGGTGAATCAAATAGGAACCAGTGTTGATTTACCTTCACTGGATTATTTTGATCACAGTGAACTAAAATGAGTCGATGTTGCGGAGGTGATTGAGGTATCGATGGTGGATGGCTTCTATTTTGTTTATGCCGGAGAGTGTATTTTAGAATTTTTAGAAATTACTATTTATTTACGACACACATGTGCACTCCACGTGCGCTGTTAACTGGTTATTGACGGCAGTTATAACCTAAAGGGGGTTTCACCTATTATCGATTTAAAAAGGAGTAATGCAAAATAACTATTTATTTTGAGGGGGAAACACAAAATCCCCCCTATTTTAAATTCTGATTTTTCCTTATGTACCACCTATAAAAGTTAAGCTAATTTGACCATGACTATTTTTACTTTTATTTGCATTTTTCTTATTAACCAAAACGATTAACCATGACTGCAACCACCACACTATGGGATAACCAGAGAATTGTGTTATTGGAATTAATTAAAGTTCAATTGGTCGGTGAAAAACTCAAATGGGAAGGTCCTATTTTCTTCTTCCATTTTTCACCTTACTTTGAATTGCTTCTGTGCATATAACGTGTGATGCACAACACTACCTTTTGGGTCAGATTCAAAGAACGAAACGTTAATGGTGCTAACACCAGAGAGTGAAACTTTGAATCAAAGACTCTATCATACATTACTTGGATCAAACATTAGCTAATTGACTGGTATATTTGCCAAACAGTTCAAATGAAATGTCAAACAAGTTTAAACAAAAGGTCTAACGATGCATCTTCTTTTAAACAAAAGGTCTAACAATGCATCTTGTTTTTTAAGTTGAAGGATCTGGCGACCATCAACTGATTAAGTAAGCTTGTACTTGCTAATACTTGAATCACTTGGTTGTCCTCTTTTTAAACCACCACCAGTCGTCAACAACTGGACGACTGCCAACCAGCCATCGTTGTTCAGTTGAACGAGACTCCTTGTGAAAAAATTTAACAATTTTTTTTTTTTCAAAAAATGCAGTCGTCCAAAACCAACTCAATACATGTAAACACCAATTTTTATATGGAATCATACAAGAAGTTAAAATTAGGTTTTGATTTTTCTGATTCATAGTTTTTTGGGAGGCATCTATTGATACAAAATAGAGAAGTATAAAAAAATAAATTAAAGAGAAGATGATTGGATTTTGATGTTCCTTGAGCAATTCCTAGTTCTTTTTAGAGTCATCTTTTGATGCAAAATTAAGAAACAAGGAAAAATTAAAGAGAAGATGATTGGGTTTTGATTTTTCTTGAATAATTAAGGGAAAAAATGGAAGAAAAGATAATCGAAGGTGGTGGCTGTGTGCCTGTGTTTGGGTAATGGAGTAGAGAAGGTGGTCTCGATGTGCGGAGATGAAGAAAAAAGATTTGGAATTTAAGTTTCTGCAACTCTTTAGTTGATGGGTGTAAATAAAAGTCAAGAGGTAGGATTTAGGAATTTTTAACATTTATTTGGGTGATCCATAGGATAAATGGGTATGTGATTTAATTGGGATGGGAAATATGAAAAATGGGGTTAGGAAATAGGGAAAACCTTATGTTTTCAATCAAACAGTACTTCCGGTTTTCTTTTTTCCGTTAAACAATCAATTCTTTTAATGAAATCCCCAGATTGAGGAATGGGTATTTTCTAACAATCCTGCAGAGTGCTACTTTGCCTTGAAAGTATGGAACGCACAAAAAGCCGGAGCAGCAGCAGTTTTAGTAGCTGACAACATAGACGAACCTTTGATAACAATGGATTCTCCAAAGGAGAGTAGCGATTCTGAAGGGTACATAGATAAGATTAAAAAACCATATCAACTTTGATTGATCGTTCTTTTGGTGAGACTTTGAAGAAAGCCTTACTGAAAGGGGAAGACGTTATGATAAAATTGGACTGGACAGAATCTATGCCACACCCGGACGAGAGAGTCGAGTATGAGCTATGGACAAATAACAATGATGAGTGTGGAGTCCGCTGCGATGAACAGATGAATTTCGTGAAGAATTTTAAAGGTCATGCTCAAATTCTTGAGAAGGGTGGTTTTACTCAATTTACACCTAACTATATAACGTGGTATTGTCCCGAGGCTTTTATCCTAAGCAAACAATGCAATTCCAAGTGCATAAATCATGGGAGGTACTGCGCACCCGATCCATAACAGGATTTTGGACAAGGGTATGAAGGCAAAGATGTGGTTGTTGAGAACCTAAGGAAACTTTGTGTGCACAGAGTCGCCAATGAAAGTAATCGTTCTTGGGTTTGGTGGGATTACGTGACAGATTTCCACATTAGGTGTTCGATGAAGGAGAAAAGGTATAGCAAAGAATGTGTTGAGGATGTTATGAGCTCACTTGGTACGTGTAACTGGTAAAAGTAACATTGAAAGGATACATATTTTTCAATTTGGTCATACTTAATGTTCTTTATGTGTGATCTATTAGAGTTGCCAATCGAGAAGATTCAAAAGTGCACGGGTGACCCTGAGGCTGATGCAGATAATCCAGTCTTAAAGATTGAGCAAGATCTGCAGGTTTGCTTTATAACTTTGCTTGCTTCTTAATTTATACTCCAAACAGGTATCATTTGTTGTTTGGTCTGGTTAGATGATGCCAACCACCGCTCAATGTGTGGTTGAAGAGTGTTCTCACTTATAACAGTTATTCAAATACCTTAATCTTAAATAAATGAAGAGACCGTATAAGTGCATTGACATAGGAGACTATCAGATCTCTACAGATCAGAGGTGTTCTGTTGTGGAACTAATTCTGGTTTTCAACATTCTGGATATGCAACTCATTAGCTTCCTGCGTGTTTGCTTATGTTATTTTTTGTTACCTGTAGATTGGTATAGGATCTCGGGGAGATGTTACAATCTTGCCAACACTAGTTATTAACAATGCACAATATTGAGGTTTGTCATGCAATGCGTCTCTACTTCTTCTCCTGTTTGGAATATTAGTTCATTGTCACAATAGCTCTGTCTAATTTAAATAAAAGTTGCTGCAGCTCTCATTTATTTACAGCTTATTTCTTTCTGTGGCAAAAACTAGCTAGCTCATAGAAAATTGTTATCCGCTAGCTACATACATAGCTACCAGTTCACTCATAACAAACTTAAGCTGTTGGTTGAACTGGTACCAAATGTTCAATCAAAATGACTATCATAAAGAACATAAATAGTTTTAGTATCTTCTTTTCTTCTCATACTATCCCAATTTCTGGTTATTGTCTTATGTTTTCACATAGTTTTCATCTTAAGCCAATTTAAGATTTAAACCGTTCTGTCAAAAAGTTTAGATTTTAACATAGCCAACATCCAGATTGTCAAAAAGCTTAGATTTTCTCTCACACTGATATCGACCTTCACACGGTAGCACCCGATCCACCCTACCAAAGAGACCAAAACATAAAAATCCACTTATTTCCTAACAATCTCCTTTCCCTTACTCCACTATGCATAGTTTCCTAGCTATGGTTTTTCATGTTCCAGGGTTATGTTATGTGATATGTTGTTTCATTCTAAAACCTTTATCGATTTGACCTTCATCAAAGAAATCTTGTTTAGAACTAATAACTCCTTTATCTGCATTTGCTAAAGGAAAATTAGAGAGAACGTCAATGCTGAAAGCCGTATGCTCAGGATTTAAGGAAACAAGTGATCCTCCAATATGCCTGAGTGGAGGTTTTTATCAATTTTCTTCTACTTTGTAATGTACTAGAAATGGACTTGGATTCATTTATATGTTATCCCTTGATGTTACAGCTATTGAGACTAACGAGTGCCTTGAGAACAATGGTGGCTGTTGGCGAGACCCACGATCTAACGTAACCGCATGCAAGGTACTATTTAAGAAGTTGATTATTATTAAATTCACACGCACCTAAAGTTAGAGGGTAGTCGCGAATGGTGTTCAATATCGTGGAGATGGTTATCGATCTTGTGAAGGTACACACTTTCCCCTCTGTAGTTTACTCAGACTCCTCTTGTATGTGGCTACTGTTGGAACAATTGCTGAAAATAGCCTGCAAAACAATCATAAACCGAACAAATAAAAAATGTTATGGCTGAGTCACGACCAGGTCGCTCTCTTTAAGACGTTTCTCGGCTCTGCCCAAGATTGTGCAAGCAGTTCTTCCATGACGCGTCCTCCCCAGGATAAAACAGCCGAGTAAATCTCTTTCACAATCACTCTTGCATTTTGAGAGTATGTGATACTTGTACACTTCTATTCTTGCTCAAATTCAAACTTGTAGAAAACAAGTGATGATCACACATTAGTTTTCTTTCTCTCAAAAAAATATTTTTTTTTCTTTATAAATTCAAAACCATAAAGAAATACTATCTTTTTTTTTTTCCAACCAAAATATGATTTTTGTACTCAAGAATTTTAATAATTAATGACACTTAATTACCACAAAATTAACCCCATTAACTTCCCCTAAATAAAACGGTCAAGAGATTACTAACATAATAAATTTCTTTAATGAAGATAATTATGACTATTAAAAACAATTTTAATAAGAATGATAAATGGAAATAAAATTTTGTTTTAAATAATATATTTCCAACAATCCCCCACTTATATTTGTAAAACATTGAGCAAGATCTATATAGTGATGTGCATAAGTAAAGGTATCTTTCGATTTTTAACCTTTACATAGTGTTAGATTCTCGAAAAATCTGACATAGAGTGAACATAAGTCTTTGAACTCTATGAGATAAAAAGATTGTCTAACACACACACAACTATACTAGTGTAAATTCTTAAGCCAGCACATCACGGCCTGGTGCCTGAATCCCGGTTTAATGAATGATTTAGAGAACTTCCCATATTCTCATAGAAAGCGGCCACACTTTCACATCCATAAAGGTGAATCTATCAAGAGTACTCCTGTAGATAAGTACCCCACTCTAAATAGAGATATAAACATCATTAAGAGCTTTAGAAACAAAAACTCAACCTCAACTCGCTTTAGGATATCATGTCGTGGGATGAATTCTCATAAAACATGATTTCGTGTCTACATATTATCCGTAACTTAGTCCCATTTGAACCTATATTTTGGGATCACCATTCATAGGTTGGGTTTACCTTTTGAACCTACTTCTGGAATCTTGAGTTATAGGTTGGGTGTCCATCATGAACAACTATGTTCATATCATTTGTGAATCATTATTCCCTTTGAACCTATTTTTAGGTGGGTATCCATCACAAATGACTCAATTCTTAACGGGCATCAACATCATCCCATAAGATGTATTAACACCTTCTTATTAATCCTTTCGTCAAAGGATCAACGATAGCTCATTTTTCATACCATATATAATACATTCTCATAGCATAAAAGATGCCTTTCTATCACCATATATGTCGATTCTACCGTTGTAATTAACGGTTCTCAGCTCTTGCAATAGCCGCGGTACTGTCACATTGGATTAATATGTCTGTTCTTCCTCTATCTAGTAGAGGACTGAATCGCTCCATCTCGTAGAGGATTCATCTGAAAGTATTTCCAATCAGCTTCACAATATCCATAAAGGATTTCAATAAACATTTAGATAGTGTATTTCTAGGTGTAAGATGTGTTTGAAACACCTCATAACCTTCTCAATATTTTACCAATTTTTCATATTAGGATTGGCAAATCTGAATATAAAACCCCCACTACAGAAGAAATATATTAAACCCCCACTACAGAAAATATATATATAGTAAACCACGTAGCATATAAACATACTAAGCTACCATACTCATGTCTAGTGCAAGCACACACAATATCAAAAGCATTAGCACTAAATCAAAAGAGTGAAAACTAGTTTACATGCAGACTATATATATTTTTATATTTTTTTTTAAATAAAAATAAAAATTATTTTCATTGTATTGAAATAGATTCAAAAGAAGAACAAATTCAATTCAAGCATATACACTATCTTCACTCAAGTCTTTGATGTCAAATAGTAAACTAAACATGTCTTCGGTTTCATGAACACCATATGAGTTATAACACAAATTCAACGAGTCCCTTTTGCATATATAACATACAGTCTTATGTGTTTGTTACCCTAATCAATTTTGAAACTATTTGAATATACCAAGTAACAAATTTCTCATTCAATTGTATAAGAGCTTATTTCAAAATATATGATGACTAATCAAACTTATATGCATTTCATTCTTATGGGAACTACAATGTTTTTCATGCTTGGTTTACATAGATTTATCATTTAACTCATTCAATATATTTTTCTACATATGATATACAACAAATCACGCATTGTAGAAACAATATCACTAATCAAGAATGTAAATCCAGCGACATGAAAGCAAGTATTAAAATTAATTACCCCTTCTCTATTTGTCAAACTAAAACATTTGGTTCTTAAAACCTTTTTCCAAGGATTAAAATTATGAGGAGCTAAGTATCTCAACAAGGTAATAATTATTACTAAAAATATTTTTAGTCTAACTACTTACACATCCATTCTTAACGATCTTGTAATCTCCATTTCTAGCTAGCTCTTTTCTAAATTTAGTGTTCAAACATACATAGCGTAAAGAGCCCTCACTATTTCTCGACTCAAAAGGAATTTCAAATAAGAACCAAAATATCTAAAAGTGAGAAATTACTTATGCAAATTGCATTTTTACCCACGTTCATTAAAAAAATTCTATAGACTTCGTTAGACGTCTGATTTCGGTGTTGAATACCAATTCAAAAACTAAAAAGTTTCCTCATTCATATGACAATTAGAAATAATTTTTCTAAGCGCAAATAATTTCTCTAAATTCATATTTGACGCGTTATGCGTTCTTGCTCATAACTAATAAAGTAATGATCCAATTTCAAAATCCTTTTGGCACAATATAGAGGATGACCAAACAAACATTTTTCGTGAAGATATCATTTCATTATTCACTACTGAAAAGGTCAATTTTAGTCATCAAGTTAGACTTCGTGAAACACCAAAAATATCTTATAAAATTCTCAAACATTTTATTTCATCCAATGCTTTTGCAAACTAGTAACATTGGGAGTCTACATGTTTTGGTGAGTCGGGTAAATTAGATACATGTTACTCAAAAAATTCTTAGAAAGTTTAGAGGAAAACACAACGTGCTCATACTCATCACTAACTCAAAAATTTCATAGAAGCAAGATAAAATCACATATTTCAAGCACTCCAAAGCTTCAGTCATATCATATAAATAATACAATATTTGGTTCAAACATTCCATTTGTAACATTATTATTATAGTAGTGCAAAGATCAAGTTCAACAAAAAATTTAATCTCAATCTTGTTAAAAACAAGATACGCGGAAACTAGATTATTTCTCATTTTGGTGGTATAAACATCTTTAACAAGATAGTTCTACCCGAAGCAAACTTTTCAGGCCATACCAATACCAAGAATCCTAGAGATGTGAGTATAACTCAACACCACTTTCTTTCAAACGATTCGGTTCAACTTTTGAACCATAACCTATCAAAACAAATATGGTGTAAAACACCAATATATATCACCTCTCACTGTATCCACAATTCACATTAACTTAGCTGGAAAAGCATTGTTAACAATATTTAATATTCTTGCAATGCCGTGTAATGCAAACATATCAAATAACTTCATAATTAAAATTATGTTCATTTCTTGGTGAGAGTTGATATTGTTATTTGTTTTGACTAGGTTTCTTATTCTTTCGGTTTTGGTTTAGTGTCAAATTATATCTCATGAGTTCCAAACTTGTATGAGTCACTCATATATTGTCATAAACAATAATTCTCAATATCTAGTTTCCATACAACTCATTCTAAGATTGAACAATCAATTTATTTCAATCTAGAATGCAATTATTTGATCACCAAAATAACTACAAATAGTTCATCAAACATACCTTATTTGCTTTGAAAGCTCAATTGGTCATAAACCATTGTTCACTCTTTCCACACCAACAAAGAAATCAACAAAACCATTGCTCCTACATCGATTAATCTCCAGTATTTACTAGAAATTTTTATTTTCATTGGGAAACAAAAACTTGCTCAAGTAAGTGATATTATCACCTGTCACAATCATTTAAATGTAAGCATTTGTAACCCAAAATAAGTAAGATATGCACTTATATAATTACTTAAAATCAAATGAAAATTAGTACTCCAAGTATCTAACAAAAATAAAGTTTTATAGTTATAACGTCATAGATTATAACTTTCTACTAAGCATATTATCAAACATATGGCATGCACTAGTTTGATTTCCAATGGTAATCTTATCTTTTCATTAGGGTTATTAACTACACTTAACGAAACGGATAGTGGCTCAGCCGCTACCGTTACGTTTAAAATTAACGGATATCCGATATCCGTTATGTTCCGATGGAAATCTGAATTTCAATTCCGATTCCGTTACGTTGGACTAACGGATATCAGATATTTTTCCGATAAGTTCCTTTAACTTATCCAACTCTAATTTGACTTCCCCAATTTCGATCAATAGCAGTGTCGAATTCACAATCTGAGCCATACCCATATCTTTAAAAGCTCAAATTACTGCAAAACAAACAACTGCAGAACATTATATGTAGTGACTGGATAAAAGAAAACACTAGTTGATTAACAAAATTCATCAATCAGAGGATTAAAGCTCAAATTGGTGGGGCTTCATAAAATTAACCAATTAGTTGGTCGATTCATTAAGGGTTTGAAATTTGAATTCATTACGATTGAATAAGAAAATTAGAACAAACAATTGTAATTTGAAAAGAAAAAATTGTTTCTTTAAAAATAACAAAGGATTTGAACAATTGAACAGAACCCTAAATTGAACAATTGAACATCGATTTGATTCAGTACATCAACCCAAAATATAATAGAAACCCTAGTTTTCTAATACTAGAGAAGAGATGAGAGTATAAAAAGATTCAGAAGAAGAAGATTTAGAAGAAGGAGAAGATATGAACTGAGTCCGGAGAAATAAGTTACGTTCCTTTCTTAGTTCTTAGTTTTGTGTCGATGGGTATGAAGTATATGAATGGGCTAAAGATATAACGAAACATTGGGTTTATACGTTAACGGTATCGGATATTAACCTAACGGAAACTCCCTTAACCGGTACCGTTACGTTAAGAGATAAATATCCGTTATGTTATCGGATACGGATATCCGATTACCGATATGTCGGATGTTAACCTAACGGATTCTGGATTTTCGGAATCGGTTAGCGGATAGCGGATATCCATTGACAGGCCTACTTTTCATTACCAAAACAAGAATAAAGTACTAAAATCAAAACATGATTTTTATTGTAAGTTCTTACATCTCTAACCTCTAAACTCAAGTATCATGGCTCATACTTTGGACATAAATACACAGCGATTTTAAAATCACAACATCTTGATGTGATTTTATGTTGTTGTAAAAAGTGATAAGTAGAGTTCGTTCAACTCGGACTTGTGAAGACTCGATTCTAGACTTATATTCCGATTAAAATAGCAAATAAACAAAGATGATATCAATATTACGAGAGACTGGGACTTAGGATTCCACCAAACTTCACAATCAATTGGTCCATACGATGATTCATAACAATACTAGCTCTTTTATAGACTCTATTCCTTTGGCAAAAGTAGATTTTATAAAGCATTAGATGTAAATCATAAGCATAGTGCATCAAAAGTTCTTAGACTAAGCATACACTATCAAACAAAATCACAAATAATCAACGAAAATCATAAATCGATTGAAAAGCAATGCAAAAAGTCATAAGAATCAATTATAATTACCATCAATTGTGAAACATGGATTCCTCCGTCATCCCAGTGTTGGGGTTTAGCTCCTCATGGTAAAAACATGCTCAAAAGATTGATCCATGGCTCAAAAAGTGTTTTTATTGAAGAGAAATAATAATACAGCGAATCTGCAACGCTTTTATGGCGTTACAGAAATCACCATTACAATAAAGTGATGTTAATAAACGATAAATCGGTTCTGCTGTTGAAGAACGACACTCGTCTGCGACTGTTCCGTGTGGGTCAATGTTCTTCGTGTTCTTCAGCAGCAACAGCAGCAGAACCCGGTTTCCTCACCTTTGATTTCTCGGCTCTGTCGTGTTCTAAACTTTCCCTAACTTTCGACACCCCTTCTATATGACCCAACCAATCTATTTATATCAAAAAGAGCGATTAAATCTCTCCAAAATCTCTCCAAAATCTCTTCCTTTCTCTTCACGGCAAAGTTGCAGCAATTTCTTGTTTTAGAATTTATACGCGTTTCTGAGCTTTCCTTTTGATTCTAAACTCTTCTTTAGATAGATACCAATCTTTAGGAAGGTTTATAGCACTTTAATCTCTCTAAAATTTCCTAAAACAAGTCACACACGTGGCTTTCCATATTTTGTTGTTGAGATAAAAATCCGTCGATTGAGCCCAGTTTAATTGATTTCAACACCCATATTAGATTCCTAGACCCATAAGGAGTCTATCCTATGAAAATCAGAGGTTTAGTCGACCTAAAACTCCTCCAAATCACTACCACCAAAACTGCCAGAAATATATTTTCTGTTTTGGTTTTGGTTTCCCGCCAAAAACAGAATTTGAACGTGAATGGGAAAGGTTACCCCTTATCCAGTGGTCTCCCCTTATCCGTTGCTGGAGTCCGCATAACACTCGTCCCTTGGGTTGCATTTATCAACTTTTCGAGCCAATTTCGCCGCAAAAGCTTATTTCTCCAAAAACACCTACAAAGAGATAAAATACCAAAATAAGTACAAAAATGGGTACTAACAATATACACAATAGAGATGAAAATAGACACATAAATGCGTCTATCAAATACCCCCAAACTTATTATTTGCTAGTCCCGAGCAAATCAAAAAAAGAAAATAAAATCCTAACTCACTGTTGCAGGCATCGTCGATTGCACTTAGCATGTGCAACAAGCCTTTAAACCCCTAGGTGTCCCTAGTGGCCGAGTTATAGTCTCGGGAGGGTTTACAAGAGGTGTACCGACAAAACCTTTACTCCAGACCCTAGTTATCTACGCAGAACCTTGGAATGCACTAAAGAACCTCCTTGGTTGGCATACTTATTGATTACGGGAGGAAGTACCCTGATGCGAAATTCCAATTGCTGTAAACGAGTTTGCACTCAAGCATACTAAAATTCATATATAAGTGACAAAGCTCTACTCAGATAGTCGCACTATGGACATCAATATCCGGATCAAACAAATCACATGAATAGATTAAGAAGATGGATATAGAAATAGATGATTGCGAATGGACTTCAATGCCAAGATGAACCTATGACCTAGTGGATTGAGATACTGGCCTGGACTAATATCAACACAACTGGCATATACAAGGGAACCAGTGGTCGATAATCCTAAATCTACATCAACTCAGCTGGCATATACAAGGGAACCAGTGGTCGACTTTATAATAAACCTTTATTTTATTTTATTTTATTCTCTTTTTTTTTTTTTTTTAAACGACATGATTAGATCTTTTGGATTCAAGCGCATGCTTCTTGTCAGCAGATTACATGGTAATTCCCGTGGATCCTGCGTTCCACGCTTGTTTAGGCGACGGAGACAGGGAGAGCACATACATATTGCTATCCAAGTGTTAATATTTATTCCGATTGGTCTAATTGGTCTGGTCTTTTTTTTTTTTTTTTTTTTTTAATAACTCAATCACTCTATTTCAACCCAGCAGACATCAACATAAAAATTTGCAAAAACAAAAACAGAAGTAATAAGATGATTCCGAGATACGGTGAAACTATCATGTTATTTCTAACACCTGAGCTCTGTGCTTTTATGAATAGACTCAATAGATGTTTCCATCTACTCAGATTGGTTCCTCAACTCCTACAATCAAGATGCTTCCATCCACTTAGATTGGTTAGTGCTATCCTTAATAGGCATAAATTTCTAGGCTCTGGAGTTTATGATGCAACTAAAAAGTTTCTCCCATACCCCCAAACTTAAACCTAACATTGTCCTCAATGTTCTAAAGATAAAATTAAAAGCATGAACAAGGAGAAACTGTTACCATTTGAAGAAAAAGAGTTAAGGAAAGATATTACCGTGTTGCATGAACCATAGGTTACCTCCCAAGAAGTGCTAAGTTTAAAGTCTTCAGCCAGACTAAGAAAGGATTAGTCACTCGAATCATAAAGTAACAGTCGGAATAACTGTGGGTCTTCAAAAAATAGAGCTGACCAAAGGAAATTGCAATAAACCAAGAAAGTGAACAAGAATAACATTCCCTTATCTAGTTTCCTGATTAGAATATCTATATCTAATTATGGTTCAGGTTCAGGATCTATGAAAGGGTCTAAATAAAATATTTTCATTGGATGCATTTCCTCATAAGTGAGATCCAAATTATTAGGTCCTAGAGTCTGTAGCCTGCAAATAGTCTGGTAAAAGAAAACGTCTTAAAATTGTTGGAACAATTGCTGAAAATAGCCTGCAAAACAATCATAAACCAAACAAATAAAAAATGTTATGGCTGAGTCACGACCAGGTCGCTCTCTTTAAGATGTTTCACGGCTCTGCCCAAGATTATGCAAGCAGTTCTTCCATGCAGCGTCGTCCCAGGATAAAACAGACGAGTAAATCTCTTTCACAATCCCTCTTGCACTTTGAGAGTATGTGATACTTGTACACTTCTATTCTTGCTCAAAATCAAACTTGTAGAAAACAGGTGATGACCACACACTAGTTTTCTTTCTCTCAAAAAATTCTTTTTTTTTTCTTTATAAATTCAAAACCATAAAGAAAGACTCTCTTTTGTTTTCCAACCAAAATATGATTTTTGTACTCAAGAATTTTAATAATTAGTGACACTTTATTAACCAAAATTAACCTCATTAACTTCCCCCTAAATAAAACGGTCAAGAAATTACCAACATAATAAATTTCTTTAATGAAGATAATTATGACTATTAGAAATAATTTTTTAAAAAATGATAAATGAAAACAAAATTTTGTTTTAAATAATATATTTCCAACAGCTACAAACCAAGTTATCAACACATTTTTTATGTTATTTGCAAGAAAATTATATTTTACAGTGTGACACGAGTCAGACGTAAGTAAATAACTGCTATCATAATTGGCCAGTTGCAATTCAAACAGATGAAGAAGTATACGTGGACAATATGTTGTTTCACAAATATAGACAACCACCTGGATAAACATTTGTGCTTTCTTTTCCTTCATCGGAAGGTGTGGGCTCGGCAAGATGCACTGTGAGTGAACAATGGAGGCTGCTGGTCTGAATCAAGAAATGGACTGACTGTTTCAGCTTGCACGGTTCAGTCACACTATCCCTATTTTTTTAATCTTCCAATGGTTTCACGCTCTCATGACCGTTGATCTATGTTATTGCGCCATCTATTTAATTCAGGGTTTTATTTTCTTCTTTGGTACACGAAATAGGAATTTCAGTTAACAGGCTGTCGTTGCCCAAATGGATTCCGTGGAGATGGTCAGAAATGTGAAGGTACCCTGCCCTGTAGTTCCGTCTTGTTTTTTTTAGCTCTTGGAAACATTAATTACATTTATAACTTTTGTTGTATGAAAAATTAAACCAAGAATTCTCCTTGTGGTCATTTATGCATTAGATATTGATGAATGCAAGAATAGTCGTGCTTGTCAATGTGATGGATGCACTTGTAAAAATTCCACAAAATTGGTCAATTAACCCAACCACGATCATTCCTGGGTGAAAAAAACATGTAAAATTTGATACTGTTTAATGGACGAGAATGTAAAAATAGTCAGGATGTACACAGTTTCATCCTATCCATTTTCAAATATTTTTTCTTATTTTTAATTTACTTCAGGATGCATCCAGCTTCACCCTCGCTATTTTATAAGTTTAAGCCAGGATGAATCCAGATTCATTCTTGCTATTTTTTTGGTGTCCATTTCAGTCATACTAATTTTTACTCGTCCATTAGAATCATGTTTTAAAAATATTTGGGCAATTAACCAAATTTCTCTAAAAATTCATGGGGTGATATGACTGCAAGTGTAAAGGTGACTCTTTATTATATATATCGGAGCAAGATACTTGTATAGGTAAGTGATCAAAATATTTGCTACACTGAAAATTAAATGTACTATTTTGCACTGATGTGCTATTTTTGTGCCGCAAGACTGGATTTTTTTTTTAATGAAACGATGGACTATTATAAATCAAGTAATATAGTACAAAAGGTTTACAATATCATTTTTTTTCTCCAAAAGAACCAGATAAAATACTTAATTTACTAATTTTTTCTTTAACGTGTAAAGATAAATATTGGAGACTCTTAATTCCAGCTTCCTTAGCTAAATTATCCGCCGCCGAATTGTATTTTCTGTTGATATATCTCACCTTGGCTTGTGGAAGAGTATCCAAAGTCGCTCCAACCTTTTTCATTGTGTTTTCAGCTTCCCAGGAGATATCTTTACATTTCTTGCTAATGAAATCCGCAATACTTTTACAGTCTGTGACGAAAGAAACACTGGAAAGAATATTATTTTTTAACCAAGATGTAGCTTTAAGCATCGCCTTTGCTTCTGCATGAATCGCCGACATTGCTTTATCTAAACCTGCTTCAATATGCATGAATTCCATTTGATCCACCGAGTATAAGAGAAAGAAAAACCCATTGATAGATCTTCTTTCTTAAAAGCTGTATCTATAAAAATTATCCAGTCTGTATTTAGAGATGTCCAATTTGGATTTGGAACCATTTTGTTTGTAACCAAAGTCTTCCTCTTGATTGATATAGAAGCTGCTAATTGTAAATACTTGTTTATCTGATCTATCAACTCTGTCGGGTTAGGATATTTTCCTTCGAAAACAACTGAGCATCTGTGTTTCCAAATGAACCAGAGAACTGTAGCAATTTTATCCGATATTTGATCGTAGTTCTTATCTTCTATCCAATTTTTGACCTAATTGCTTATTGAATCTAAGAAAGGTTGGTTGTGAATAAAGCTTAAAGAAACTCCAAACCAAACTTCTCTCGCAAAAGGGAAAAATCTGAATAAATGTTGTCCATTTTCTTGAATCTGCGCATTACACATCTGGCAGTCCGTTAAAACATCTTTCATGTGGGAAGCTAATCTACTTGACGTTGGAAGAGCTTTCTGCACTAGTTTCCAAATGAATAATTTAATTCTTGGAATTGTTTTAATTTTCCATAATTTCTTCCAAGGGAAATTGGCCAAATCGTCGTTTTCTTGTTCTTGATTGTTAATAAAATTATAGATATTTTTCACTGAAAATGTTCCTGAAGAGTGGTGCCTCCACTTTATTTTATCTTCTTCTTCTCTTTGTTTCGAGATTGCCATAATTTTTTCTTTAATTTCCGGGATGAAAAAATCTTCTAATTTTTCAATGTTCCAACTGTTGTCAGGTGTGATCAACTCTTTTACCATTTATGGAACTTGGTCTGTTCTATCCGAGGGTTTTTGAATTATATCCTCGTTGAGAATCCATATGTCTTCCCAAATTTTAGTCGTCTCTCCACTTTTAATTTGCCACACGAATTTACCCTTTATAAGATTTAAGCCTTTTTGGATACTAGTCCAAATCCAAGAAAGGTTAGATGTTCTCGAATTTTCTAGGGGATTTGCGTTTGGAAAATATTTTGCTTTTAGAAGCTTAACCCATAATTGATCTAGTTCTAATATTAGTCTGCCGGCCAGCTTAGTTAGCAAAGCTAAATTAAATTGGTGCGGATTTTTAATTCCCAAACCCCCTTGCGATATGGGTTTACAAATACCGTCCCAAGCTTTTATAAAACCGCATTTTCTTTTCACCCCATCTTTATTCCACCAGAAATTTCTTTGAATTCTATCCAATTGATCTAAAGTTTCTTTAGGTAAGGCTAGTACTTGCATATGATAGGTAGGATAAGCTTGAAGAACATATTTTATTAGAACTGTTTACCCCGCCTGGGAGAGAAGCTTCGATTTCCAGCCTTGAAGAATAGAATAGTATCTTAGGAGTAAAGGTTCGAAATTTTCTTTTCTCTTTTTATCAAAGAAAAGGGGTGTCCCTAGGTACCTTTCATTTTTTGTCATCAACTGAACTTTTAAGATTTTTGCTATTATTTTTCCATGTCTTGGGTGGATGCAGCGGCTAAAATAAATTCCGGATTTTTGAAGATTGACCATTTGTCCCGTTATTTCTCCTAAAGAGGACAAAATATCTAACAGGTTTTTTGCTTCTCCGAAGTCTGCTCTCGTGAATAGAAAACAGTCATATGTGAAGAACAGGTGAGACATATTTGGAGCGTCTTTATTGATCTTCAGCCCGGATATATTTTTTTCTGCAATTGCTTTCTCTAAGAGTCTAGAAAGAAGTTCCATGCATATTAAAAAGAGATAAGGGGAGAGCGGATCTCCCTGTCTTAATCCTCTAGAATTTTTGAAAGAAGGTCATGGAGAACCATTAAGGAGGATTGAAAAGGAAGTGGTTGAAATGCATTGCATTATAAGATTTACCCAGTTTGATGAAAAACCAAAGGATAAAAGAGCTTTATTGATGAAACCCCACTCCACTCTGTCAAAAGCTTTAGAAAGATCCAGTTTGAGAGAAACCTACCCTTTTCTTTTTGCTTTTGAAGCTCTCATTGAATGAAGGAGTTCGTGGGCAATGATAATGTTATCAGTGATTTGTCTACCCGGGAGAAAAGCCGATTGGTAGGGGATATTATTTTGTTTGGGATAGGTTTTAGCCTATTAGCTAAAAAAATTGAGATTATCTTGTACGTAGTATTGCTTAGACTTATGGGCCTAAAATCCGCTGGGGTCTGAGGAGTGGAAATTTTTGGGATTAAAGTGATAAATGAATGATTGAAATCAGGGTTTAAGCTACCTGTTTTAAAGAAATCTTGAATTGAAGAAATGTTATCATTGCCTAAAATGCCCCAGTTTTCTTTGAAAAAACTGGGTTGGAACCCTTCTTGGCCCGGGGCTCCCCATTGATTCATTTTAGAGATAGTTGCCCAAATTTCTTCTTTAGAATGGATTTCACAGAGAGAGGAATTTTCTTCTTCGGAAATGCAAGGATCAATAATACTATAAATATCTAAATTGTAATTTCTCACATGAGAAGTACTAACCTCGGATAAGTGATTAACAAGAAGAGAGTAGATTTGATCTCTGTTAGATAACTATAACCCAAACGGCTCTCTAAGATAATTGATTCTTTTCCTATTTGAGGCAGTAGCATGGAAGTATTCAGTGTTTTGATCATATTCACTAAAGAATTTATCTCTTGAGATCTGGTGATAGTAGTCATTTTTTATTTCGTACCATTTCCCGAGTTCAGCTTGCAACTGTTTTAGTTTTTCTATGTTTGCAGAGAAATTACTGGCTCTATGAATACTCTCTATTTTATTGTTAAGGGTTTTAATATTCTTGTGAATATTTCCAAAAACCTCAGAGTTCCAATGTGCTAAATCCGAAGAAAGAAGTTCAAGGTTCGAATGTAAATTAGTACTGGAATGAGAATCTAAATGGAGTCCCCAGGATGCCGAAACTACTGAGGATAAGGTTGGGTGTGTTAACCAAGCTCTCATACATCGAAATGGTTTTGCAGCTTCCTATTTTCAGGGCTAGAATCTAAAAAAATAGGTGTGTGGTCTGAACCCACTCTAGGTGTGTGCAAAAAATAGGTTTTGCACCTTTGTGTTAGGAAAGATTTGTATCCATTGGTATGAGATCAAGGCTCTATCGATTCTTTCACAAATATTGGCATCTCCTTGTCTGTTGTTGGACCACGTGAAAGGAGCTCCTTCATATCCCGCGTCTTGCAGACCCATAGAGTCAATAGTTTGAAAAATAAAAGACTTGGTACTCGAAGACACTTTATTACCCCCTTGTTTTTCTTCCGGGTCGAAAATCACATTTAGATCTCCAATCAATAACCAGGGACTATCAACCTGGAGAGAAAATTCAACAATATATGACCATTGTTCAACTTTATCTTCAGATTCTATTGCTCCATAAACACACATGATTAAAAAAAATCTATCGCCTAGAGTCATTTCAAAATGACACACATTGAATTTTGAGTCAACTGAATTTTGAATTTTGAGTCAATTAATTTCATATTTACGTTATCTTGCCAAGATATGGCTAAGCCTTTCGCTATTCCCACAGAAAGAACTATGAACCAGTCACTAAAATGAGAATTTTTTAAAATCGAATCCATGCGAGACCAAGGAGCCTTAGTCTCGCTAAGAAAATTATGGCAGGTTTATAGTATTGACATAAGTAATCTAAATGGTCTCTAGCCAAAGGTGTCCCTATACCCTGGACATTCCAGGAAAGGATTTTCATGATTAACAAAAAAAAAACTTATGAGGGAAAAATGATAAACAGGAAAGACCAAGAAGGGAAAAACCTGGATCTTTAAGCTATAGGTTAAAAAATTCAAAAGAGTAAACAAGGAAAGAATTGGAAGCAGAAAGAAAGAATTTGCAGGAATAAAGTATTATGGAGGATAGAAAAAATAAATATAATGCCACAGAACTAACATGGATTAAAAGACAGGATTCATAAAAACATAGGAGCAATACGACAAAGGGCAGCAATGATAATTTCTAGATTAAGGCCAACTAAAAAAAAACAGAAACACAAAAGAAAATGTTTAGAAGGAATAAATTTACACCTGTGGCAGATTACAAAAATTACAACCAGATTTTATAAGAAAGTAAGAATATATGACTATAAGATAGAAAGAGCAAGATTACACAAGTGCTTTAAACAGAGATAACTTAAAATCGTAGAAATAAAATAAAGCAGGAAATATTGAAAGTACTGGGTATCCGTTGACAAGTTAGAAAGGAAAATAAGCAACTGAATGAATTTAGGGACAGAAAAACATAAGCACTGGACTAAAACAAAAAAGCCAAAGATAGATATTACTGTAGTGCTAACTGGAACCAGGGTATGGATAAAAAGCTCTTAATAACTTGCTCCATTTTCCAGTATCGAGATCGCTTTGCGAATCGGGCGATCAATGAGTCAACCCAGTTCTTCTTAAAACTTCAATTTTTTCTTCATATTCTCCATAAGTCTCTGTCATTTTTATTAGTAATTGCTTTTTGCTGTTATCTTTCATGATTTACTTTTGATATAATACTCTTAAGCCTTTCGTTTTCTTTATTTGTTCATTTTTATTAACCATTGTTATTATTTTTGATTATGAGTAACTAATTTCCTTGTTTCTCCAAAATGTGTTTGCAGCTAGTATCATCTCCCCTGGCGTTTTCCTTCATTTGTGTTGTGTTCAAAGCGTTTGCAGAGTTTGTCATAAAGCTTTTGCTTGTAAGTGTTGCTCGTATTGTTGCCTCTGGTTTTATTGGTGTCGAGGATAAGAATTCCTTGTTCTGTTTCAACTCAATGAACCTGATTCAACACCAATCCCGCTCTTGGAAAAATTCAAATCCCATAAAAGCAGAAATTTATGGAAAGTTAGTTACATAGCCTTCTTAGGATTAATTATTCACAACTGGCATAGTAATTACTCCAAACATATTATGCGTACAATCTGTTACCATAATAAAAGCCTAAATATACTCTCTCCTTTAAGACTAATACATCATTCAAACCCTAACCCTTATATCATTTTGAACCTGCAACTTTCTTACCCTCATAACTGCGCTAACCCTAATACATATCTCATAATGGAGGATGGAAGTACAATTCAAGTAAATGAATTAGCTGACAAGTTCAAGCAAGCTATTTTAGATCTAGGGAATACTAATGATGTAGTGGTGTTCCAACATGCGAACAATAATGAAGAAGTTGAAGAAGGCTCTAACTGGGAAGCAAGTGCCATTGGAAAAATCATTATAGAGGGAAGAATGAACTATGACACGGTTAAAAAATTAATAAAGTTCACCTGGCCAATCATGTCTGCTGAAGATCTGCGAATTGTAGAAGTTGAACCAAATATCATGATATTCAAGTTCAGTACCTAGATTCTCTTGAATCAAGTAATAAAGCAGCGACCTTGGATCATTAACAAGCACCTGCTAGTAGTTCATGATTACATTCCAGAGATGGTGTACACAGAAAAACATTGGGGGTTCCAGCAATTCTGGATTCAACTCAAATGTCTCATTCCTGAGCATATGAATATTGCGTCTGTCACAAAAATGAGAGAAGTTTTGGGAGAAGTGACTAAGATTCAACCTGAAGATTCCATTTCAATTGGTAATGATCCAGTCAAGGTGTGTGTCAACATCGACCTCTCTTTTCCTCTCAGAAGAGAAGTCAAGTGTGTAACTAATGCAGGACTTACTCGCTGGCAAAAGTTATTTTACGAGAGACAACCAAGTAGTATTTTTACAGAGTGTTACGTTATCAATCACTCAAAAGGTACTTGCAAGGCTGCTGCCAATTTTCTAGCAAAAGCTCATGAGAAACCATATTTCTTTGGTAAAGTATCCAATGTAATAAAAAACATGTCCTCAATCTCTTCAAGCTCGGCTCCAGCACCAAAGAAGGATACGAAAAAGTTTGTTAAGTCTACTTTTTTTTTTCCTCCCAAAGACGGAGTTGCCATCAATATGGATTTTCTTATCAAAAGTTCTGATAAAGATTCTGTGGAAGAAACTAGGTTAGGAAAACGTTTTAGAACATCTGATGCTGTTATCACTAATGACACCACTACTGGCAGCAACGCGAGCAATGAGACAACTCAAAGGTTCACAAATGGAGATGAACTTGCGTAGAACACTGGCAAGGAGAATAAGTTTTATAACTCAACTCTTTTTTCTACCTCATCACCTTTACATTTTTTCATTTCAGTAAAATTTAATTTTTTCCTGCATCTTAAATTTGTTTCTCTCCTAGCATTTATTACTTTTAGGCTCATAAATTATCTTTATTCCTACTCACGTAAAATTCCTGCATTGTATTTACTGCTAAATCTTCTTTCTTGCGTCATTATTACACTCCTAGGCACTAAGTTTTTATGTCCTAATAATTTGGCCATTAGGAAGATTCTATCCTGGAACGTTCAAGGATTTAAATCCTCTTCTACAAGAAATTATCTAAGTGATCTCATCAGAACTCAAAACCCAGATATTGTGTTTCTCTGTAAAACCAAAATCTCTCAAGTTACAAGCAAGCCTCTCTTAAACTAGTATCATTACCCAAATAGTACCTTCATTGACCCAGTTGGTCTTTCAGGTGGTCTCGTACTATTATGGAAGAATGGATTTACCTGCGATATCCTTGCATATGATCAAAACATGTTTAATATAGTTTACAAGCTGATCCTAGTAATCCTGAGTTCCTCCTAACTTACATGTAAGGTCATACTAGCTATGCTAAAAAGAAAGAACAATGGTCCTATATTAAACAAATTAGTGAAACTAGTTACTATCCCTGGATTCTTTTAGGAGATTTAAATTTTCATTTAATAGATGATGCTAATGATAGATCTTCCTCAGTTGATGGTTGGGTAAACAGTATAGTTTCTGATAGTGGATTAGAGGATATTGGCTTTGTTGGAAAAAACTACACCTGGACTAGTAATAATCTAGGCACTGGTACTAGGAAATCTAGGATTGACATAGCTCTAGGCAATGGTGACTGGAGTAGAAGTTTTCCTAAGTCTAAGCTCATGCATCTTAACCAAGGTGGAAGTGATCATACACCCATTATGCTTGTCACTGATGCTTCTATCACTAGTGGCTGGAAACCTTTTAAATTCTTTCTAACTTGGTTAAATGATAATACTTGTGCCAATATTATTTCTAATGCTTGGAAGATCAATGTCAATGGCTCTCAAGGTTTTGAACTAGTGAAGAGGCTTCAGTATGCAAGAAAAGAGCTATCTATCTGGAACAAGGAGCATTTTGGTAATATCAACCAAAAAATAGACAACCTTCAACATGAGTTAAGTATTATTCAAGCTCAAAGTTCTGATTCTACTTCTCATGATCAAGTTGTTTTCATCAACAAGGAACTCAGCAAATGGCATAAAATATAAAGTGAGTTTTACCAGAAAAAGTCAAGAGATCATTTCATCAAAGATATGGACAATAACACCAAATATTTCCATACTAAAACCAGCAGGAAGAAGGCTAGAAACACTATAAACTCAATCCAGGATCATAATTCTTTATAGCTACATTCCAGGGAGGATATTGCTTCTCATCTCACTCAATACTTTAAGGATATCAGTACTACATGTAATCCAACACTTGAAGAAGGTCTTTTCAACATTCTTCCTACTGTCATTTCTGAATAGGATAATTTTATGCTTACCAGAATACCAAGTAATGAAGAAATCTTCAGAAAACTTAGGAGTATGGAAAATTGGAGTGCACCTGGCCCTGGAGGTTTTCAAGCAGGTTTCTACAAAAGACAGTGGAATGTGGTGGGTGAAGATGTGTGTCTTATGGTCTCTAGATTTTTTCATACAAAGCATATTCTTAAGGAGATTAACAGAACCTATATCTCTTTAATTCCTAAGAAGAAGAAACCTATCTCAGCTGCAGATTACAGACCTATTGGTTTGTGTAATACTTCTTACAAGATAATATCTAAAATTCTTGTTAATAGAATGAAGCCTGTTAGAGCATTGCTCGGTTGAACCCACCAAGCGTTGGTATGTACAGTTTGGTTGTCATATTTTAGTGAACCAAAAATCATTTAAAGAGTCGCTTGATTATTTACTAGAGTCAACTTCGTATAGGTTAGCTAGAAAGTTATTAGGATATGAGACATACAAGTATTACTCGATGACTTGAAGAATGTGAAGAAGTAAAGAGCTACAACGATGACATCATCCTTCCTCTTGAGGTTAGTAATATTTTGACTTGAACTGTTTCATTCCTAACGTATCTTTCAAGTCGTGCTATATTGAAAACACAACTGCGAAGCTGTGAATGATTATACTCTAGTTAGACGTAGTATTAAGGAATTATAATACGAACGCCTATCTTTTGAACTTCGTATATAATACATCGACATAATCGTATGAATTCTATTGTGATTATGTATGGGTATGGGTGAAGATTTTGTCCTAGGAAACAATGCTTTACATTCATTTAAAGGAAGTACAATTCATAAACTTGTTTTGTGAATCGAAAAGGAAATCGCTAGGCTTATTGGTATTGTTATTCATTGCAAATCTTTGGATTTCCAATATGTGTGTTTAGTATAGCCGCTCATAACTTGTTTATGTATCTTGGTAAAACTATTCACAATGCCTGACTTATGTATCGGTATGACTTTTATTAGTGAAACCAATCTTAAGTAATCACCTGAGATGGTATGATCGATATTTGTAATTGGTGTGACCATTCCTAGTCATTGGGTAACCAATCCTAGAACTTGGTGGGATTAATCACAAGATGTGTAATCGATCCTTGTAGTAGGTTAACAAGTTTTAGTAATTGGTGTAACCGATCCTTTAACTTGTGCAACCGATCACAAGTAAGTACCATAAATAAGTGGTAACCGATCCTGGTACTTAGTTAGCCATTTTATGGAAACTAGTGTGACCGATCCTAGTAGCCACTTGGAGGTAGAACTGAACTTTATGTTTGGTAGAACCGTTAAACCCATGAATGGTGATTGGATGTTTTTGATCAATCACATAGTTCTTGGAAATCAGATGAACCAATTCTAAACTCGTTTGGAAGTGTGACAAATCGGTTCCAAGATTGTAAATATGAAAAAGGACTTACAAAGTAAAGATGTCGACATACTTTGAACATGTACAGTAATTCTTATCTTTTATTGTTCAAAGATATTCCTTAATAACTAAAGGAGAATCCCGGATCGAAATAAATTGAGAATCTTTTATTTAAGGTTTTTAATTTTATATGCTTTTAATTTCCAGTAATTAAATGCATATCTTTAGAAAATAAAAATTGGTAATGTGCATTTACTAATTGGAGATTTTCTACTGAGATTTCGGTCAATATTTGGATAGAGCATTTCTAGGAATTATGAAAACCGATTTTGGCTTTATTGCATATCTTTGAGAATATTAGGTTTTGGAAATTCCTTGGTGTCCAAACTTCCTTGGTCTATAAATATTGAAGTTTGCATTTCGAGCAAACTAATCCTCAGAGCTTGCAAAACTACCTAGTTGTGTTGTTACTGGTGGAGTCGTCTATTCGGAGAGGAAAGTACCCTAATTAGGCGAGATCTCTTACGACCGCTCGTTTTAAAGACTTCTTTGGGATTGAGAAGCTCTACGAGTACCGTTGGTGGGAAACTAGATAAATTGCAATTTATTATTAGTTTTCGATTGATTTGATTGACTAACGGTTGTTGAACTTTGATTGCACCTAGTTTGTTTATGCTTGAGAATCTTCTCTTCTGATATAAGATTCACTCAAACTAGATCAAAGTATCGATGGGAATCTTTAGACTGTTTGTAGATCTAAAGACGTCTTGTGATAATCTATCGTTAACAGACTCCGTTCTGTGTGTGATTGATCACAAGAGATTCAAGTTATTTGTGTGCAGGTGTTTATTGAAGATCTAAGGAGATTTGAAGACAAAGAAGATTTCTTATTTGAGTTCATAATCTTTGGTGTGCACAAAACTTGATCGGCTGGGGATCCAACTATAATCGGTTTATCTTTTGATTGATTGGACTGATTAGTTGCGTAGATCGGTATCAATACATTTCTTTGTGATTCAAAGTATTGATTGCGTAGTCTAAACAATTACTTTGGTAATTGTTGAGTAGATTGATCTAAGAACCCGACAAAGGAGTTTATTGGGATAAATGGAAGAGCCTTTTGTCCTACTCATATCACGTTGTTTGAAAAGAGTTGTTACTGAACATATTTTTTGTTCCTTTACTTTTTGGAATATGAACCAAAGGAATTGTTCCAAGTGCGTGACTTATTGCAAGTTGGAGGCATAGGGATACTGAGGGAACTAGGTGAACTATAGGTTTAGTTGCTTGGTCTCAACTATACGAAGTTGGTTTAGATTTTGTATAACGGCTTAATTCTGAGAGTATTGAATTATGGACAAGGTCCCGGGGTTTTTCCGCATTTGCGGTTTCCTCGTTAACAAAATCTTGATGTGTCTTTTACTTTTCAATTTCCGTAATTATAATTGTTTTTATTATAATTAGAAGTAAAATACACAAACGTTAATTCCTAACTACTTGATAGCAATCCTATAGTGTTTGGTTAAGTCCGAACCTATTATCAAGTAATCATACTTCGTTGTTGTATTGTCTCGATCTTGTATCCATAGACGATCACACGAAGTGTGAACCGATTCGTTGTATTGTCTCGACTCAGTCCATATACAATCACTTTCGGAGAAAGGACTTATAGGTGGAAAAGTTTTAGATTGAGGTATATTTGGGTACCCTCGTCTTTTCAAAGCCACTCATGTAAAAAATTATTTCCCCATACCAAGCAACATATGTTTCTGGTAGACTCATCAGTGATAATACAGTGATTTCCCAAGAAATAATTCACTCTATGAAGAAGAAAAGAGGTCAAATTGGATGGAGGGATCTTAAGCTTGAAATCTCAAAAGCCTTTGACAGATTAGAATGGAATTTCCTCATTAAAGTTCTGCAGTACTTTGGTTTTAATGATGACTTCTGTGATCTCATTTATCAATGCATAAGCACCACATCTTTATCTGTTATCCTCAATGGCACTCCATGTGAAGAATTTCATCCTACTAGAGGCACCAGACAAGGTGATCCTCTCTCACCATATTTGTTCATACTAGCTATGGAATTTCTCTCAAAACATCTTGTGTCTCCTCAACAAAACAACAGATTGTCTACATGGTCTTCTACTACAATCACTCAAGCAGGAAGGTCTACCATGATCAAACATGTTCTTAACTCACTTCCAGTTTACCAAAAGGGCTCTTTTAAGATTCTAGATAACTTATGTAAAAAGTTAACAACAATTCAGAGAAAGTTTTTTTGGGGCCATTCTTCAAATAGGGGTTTCAATCCAGTATCTTACTCCAAGTTATGTAAGCCAAGAGATTTTGGTGGTCTTGCTTTCAGAGACATGGAAAAACTCAATCTAGATCTACTCACTAAGCTAGCTTGGAGGGTTTCCACAGAGGAGGATCAGCTTTGGGTCAAGATTTTAGGAAGCAAATACTTCAAGTATAGAAATATTCTTCATCAAAACCTATAAGATAAAAATTGTTCTTACATGTGGAATGGCATCACTAAGGGTGTCCAGATCATTCAGAATAACTATTTCATGGAGGTAAACAATAGGAAGAAAACAAAAATTTGGCTAGACAAGTGGATAACATGTATGGATCACCCTCCTCTTCCAGCTAATGATTTGCACAGATTTTATCAAGATGTTTCAGAACTGATTAACACAGATACTGGCAATTGGGACATTCATCTATTAGACCAGCTCTTTGACAATAATACCTCCAGGAAGATACAAGGTATGTTTATTGACATAACTAAAGAAGATGTCATCCTTTGGACTCCATCAAAAGATGGCAAATTCTCTGTTAAAAGTGCCCACAATCATCTTACTCAATGCTCTAGTGAAGTACAGATCAATGGAAGAACTATACCACATGCAGTCTAGAAATCTTTATGGAAGTGCAAAGTTACACTTGAAGTTAATCTTTTTGCTTGGAAGTGCATTCATGAAAGCCATCCAACTAGAACTAATATGGCAATACATAATGACAGCATTGAAACACATTGTGGGGTTTGTGGTGGTAGTTCGGAAACCATAGAACATCTCCTTTTTGAATGCACCTGTTGATGGTGGTTTTCGGTTCAGGGAAAAAATCGTGAAACCCTTTATGTAATACGCTGTCATCCTGCAAAGGAACAAAATCCATTTGAAAGTAATGAGTGCATAAACCTCTTCGCTCACAGATGTATTGAGCAATTAAATATATTTGTATATATATAAAATTCATTCAGAATGGTGCATATAGCAACGATCCAAAATATTCTATGAATTTTACTTTATGACGGCATTATTCACTAATGCATTGACCTTCCTAGTATTTTCCTATGCTATGTTCCAAGCCGAACTCTCAGTATTGGCATGACATGACGATTAATATTCACTCGCAGCGGAGTAGCATGAATCTCCCGAAGTATCAGTATTGAGACCTGCATGAAAACACTCACGTAGGCTACACCACTCTCTGATAAAGAGATCGGCGTGTTGACACACTTTTTAATTAAAAGTTAGCACGATCGACGCGTTTAAATTCCTTAAGGAAAATCTAGACTGTCCATGTCAGTCTTAAAAAACGATCACGACCACACGATTTGGCCACACAATTCAACAAGCTGAGCCACTTCCTAGCGGAACTAGGCAGCCTCCATAATGTCCACCGGCGGGCCCACTAGCATCCCAGCTGATCGGGATCTCTTTAGTTCACCCACATCACCCCTGATCGCTAGAAAAAAACAGGGTGATCGCCCTGCGAAAGAAAAGCTCAAACGAGCTAAACCGATAATAACGGTCTCAAAATCATCACCTCCTCCCAACTTAGATAGCCAAGTTGGACGGTGTAGATCGTGTTTCAGATGATCAAAGAGGCGCCAACATGATCGCCAGCAGTTCATCTCCATCCCCGGCTGATCAAATTACATGCGGCGATCCAGAAGCACGTCGAACCGCTTTCCCAAAGTAGGGCGATCGCGCGCTTATAAAACAATAAATTGAATAAGCGGCGTTACGCAACTGCCGCAAATCGATCATGGCCGTCCATCTCCTCCAGCCTAGTTGGAAGGCCTAGATCTAATTTCAGGAGGCCAACGAGATGCTTGCACACTCACCAGCAACCCATCTGTGCGTATACCTAAATGGCCTGTCCAAATCAGTGGCAAACGCCACAAATCGTTTGGCCCAATGGTAGTGTGTCCGCACGACTTCAAACCCTAAAATACAATCAGCGGCAGCATACAACTGCCGCAAATCATCTCGTCCGTCCTACTTCGCTAGCTTGGTCGGACGGTTTAGATCGGATTCTAAATGGCCAAAAGGGTGAAGACGTGATCACCGTCCACCCCTCCTCCACAGGGAGCGATCGACCAAGTGGTAGCTCACCCATAGGGTTCTCAAACGATCGCCCAAAGGTGGCCGCCGGTCATGCTACTTTTTTTTAAGACGTTCAATTCGGGACTAATTTGAACGAGCTCTAAAACAACGATGTTTCCTGCACATCGATTATTTTCAGCTGCTTGTTTAAAAACGATGCTTTATATACATCGATTATAAGCAATGTTTTATAAATATTGATTTCACAAATAATTTTATTATTTGACCTAAAAGCACTATGTTCTGTTTTTTGCGGCGAGTCTCACGACTTGACCCATTTACTCGAGACATCAAACATGTCACAAACTGGGGGATGCTCATTGGGGTATTGGTTTGGCTGTTTACAGCGTGCGGCGTGCAACGCACCCATTACGAGAAAGTGTCAGGAAAGGACGGACGTTTAACAGTAATGAGAGTAGTGGGTGAAAGTGTGACCAGTTTTCCCTCGTAATGGAAACGTGGTGATCACCACTTTTACACAATCCCGCTTCTCCACTGCTTAATCACCTCCACTTCCTACGAGATCAGGGTGTGCTTGAACATGACTTGTATAAATAGGATTTCAACCTATTTCAAAACACACACAAGTGTTATCAACACAAGTATCCATAAAACACCAAGAACTGATACAAGTCATAAAACGACCATACCTTTATAATTCAACATTTTGATCTCAAACACCTTCTTCGCTTCCCTCCCTAAGATTAACCCTTCTCCTTCACTTTGTGACCGAATTGAATCTGGAACGGCTATTTCTTGGTTTAAGCCAGAGTCTTACAGATTGATCCCTCGAATCTAAAAGTACTCCTGTGTAGTGTATTTGTTTAAGGTTTGAATTCGTTTCTCATCAACACACCCAAATTTACCAAAAACAACAGAATCAGTTGTTACCCCAAAACAACTGGCGACCACAGTAGGAGATTAATCTCTCGGTTACAAGATCAATTTTCAATTTCATTTTGATTTTCTCAAGATGGTAGATCTTAGGTCTGGGTCAGTTACCAACCCTGATGCTACAGGCGCTGATAACACTTCCGGTGCCAATATCCCTGCCGTTAACACCAATGTACCGCCTGCTAGCACAGTCAACATATCGCATGGTGTTTCATCCTCTAACACCAACACCAGTAACGCTGGAAGCATCCCCTCTAGCATGACACCTCCTATTACCAGAGCCAGAGCCGCTGCTACTCCTAATATTTCTTCAAGCATGACACCTCCAATCGTCACCAGGGATGCCACCATTTCTTCATCGGGACGAGAGACTGGAGGAGTTAGAGGAAGCCAACCCCCTATCACCATTGTTGCTTTGATCGAAAGACAAGAAGTTCTTGCTAAGGATCAGACGGACATGGCTACAACTTAGAAAGAGGTACTCACTTTCCTCAAGACGCTAACAAAGCGACTACCACAAGAGCCGCGTCAACCCATGTAGCCAATAAGGAGTACTTTTAACACTCATGGCGTGAGCGCTTCAACAGGGCGGGCCTTCATAGATGAGGAAGTTCGTGTGGCCCCTGAACGCTCACGAGAAAGGAATCAGCCATCCAACTTCATCACACGTGAAGATCTGGAGCGTCTCCTCCAAAATCGAAGCAAAGAAAACCCGGTGGACATGCACCAGCACCAACCTCCGTATCCTCCTGATGTGCAAAGAGTTCATCTCCCAAGGGGATACTCCTCTCCTCAGTTTTCCCTCTATGACGGTACTGGTAACGCTCGCGAACATATTTCTCGTTTTATGGAATCCTTGGGATAACACGAATACAATCATGTCCTCCTCCTGAAAGAATTTTCAAAGTCGCTACCGGAGGAGCGTATACCTGGTACAACAACATCGCACCAAACAACATATCCAACTGGTGTGAGATGGTCACCGCTTTCTATAAGAAGTTTTTCTTCATGTCTGAGCAAATCACTTTCTCAAACTTGGGAAGAATGTTTCAACAAAACAACGAGCATCCAAATGATTACGTAAAGAGATTCAGAATTCAAGCTTTGGATTGTCACGACCTAAATGTGAACGAACAACAGTTGGTGGAGTCATGCATTAACGGTATGGTTCCCATCTATCGTGCTTTACTGGAAAACCTGCGTTTCCAGACGTTCTCTGAACTCCATGAAGCTGCTAAGCGTCCGGATACGACCGCACCAGCGCTATTAGAAAGAACCAGACCGGCCAGGGGTGAAGATGCATGCGAAACTCGAGTAAACAGACGCCTCATCAACAAGCAATATAACACCGGTCCTTTTGTAAGCGTAGTAGGTGAATGAGGGAAAAGGAAAGCTCCAGAAGTGGAACAACAACCCAAGCGCGCAGCACCAGCGCAGACAACTCCATCCCGGAAAGCCGCAGCTAAGACTCCTGTGTAAGAAACTGGAGATGCTACTCCGGACTTCCCATTTCCAATGGATGAAGTCGTTGAACTCCTGGAAGCATGGATTCAAGATAACACCATCAAGCTACCTCCTCTCCGGCGTCCGCCAACCGAAGAAGAGATGGCAAATCCCAAATATTATCGTTACCATAGGTTTGTCAACCACCCAACCAGTGACTGCAACAAATTGAAGCGCATTTTCAAAGAGAAGGTGGATGCAGGAGAACTTCAATTAGGAAATGAAAGAGTTCACAGGGACCCTCTTCCTGTCAGGAGCTGCATGATTTATGGGGACTCCGCCCACAAAACTGTGCAGTCTATGATGAAGCATTATGTGAAATTCTGTATTTATCAAAGGCGCAGCGTCAAGACATGTTTGGAGCCCTCAACCATGTTGTATCAGGCGAGCGTCTGTTTCCAGTCAGGGAAGTCGCTCCCAAACCCAAATCTTTCTTGGGAAGCGCGACTAATAGACGCAACTGGGGACTCCTAACCACCGCTCCCTTAAAGGATGTCGAGTTTGACAGCACACTGATTGATGCAACATCTGATTTCAATATTGTCGCTGTCAAGACTCTGAGAGCTGCAAAGATTTCAAAGCAGGAAGTTGTTCACTACCCAACCATAATCAAAAATTCAGAAGGAGAAGCCAGAGATGCCTACGGGTACATTAATATTGAAATCAAGGTGGGAGATACTCTAACACACGCTAAATTTCATATAGTTAAAGAGTACCCGAATTACGATATGGTCCTGGGGCGCTCATGGATACACGACAACAAGGCGAAGCTAGGAGTATGTCCTTTGCCAGTATCTATACCTGAAAGGATCTCCAATAAGCCATCCAATCCTGAAGACTACTTGTTGCCGTATCAACAACTCGCAAATGTGACGCAACTTCCTGGAGAGAGCCCGTCAGCATTCGTTCGCAGATTCCATGCACAAATAAGTCTCATCGAACAACCCTTTTTGCAAGCAGTCACTTCTCCTACCATCAAAACTTGGGGACTCGATCCAACTATCAACCCAACCGTTACTAGGAGATATGAATGGGATGCTGGTCCTTTCAAGTATTTTATCAAGAGTTTAGAAGTTGTCACAGTTAAAGATAAGGAATCTGGGAAAGTAATGGCGCAACGCCCAAATCCATTCCAAGTTGGAGATATGGTAGTAAGAGTTATGGCTCAGCCTGCTCCGCCCAATTCTACATAAGGGAAAGACGAGTCGTATCTAGTGGCGTAAATTATTTTTGGAGGTTACGTCAAGCTCATCAATACTGACAAGCTAGAAGGCGTAGTAATACACGCCCTCTGGCTCAAACCCTTCAATACCTAAGATGTCGCGCCGCCCTCTCCTCCAAGATTCCTTTTAGTGTTTTCTTTAGCAGTTTCCCTTTTCATGCAATATTTGTAATTCCTCCAAAATGATTGCACTGCTTGCATTCATAGTTAGGGTTTCAATTTATCAGTTGATCAAAGTGTCATTTCTTTTAAAATTCTTATTCTTGAATCATCTCAAGGCAAAGTATCAAGTAAACCCAAACCCTCATAAAATCATTACCCATTGATTCAAAAAAAAAAAAACCATGAAAGAGGCACCTCGTATCTTTTAAAAACACCGAAGAAGGGAATACATGAAGAAAAGAAGGGCAAGGCGACCAAAGGAAATCATCAAGCAGCTAGTACACGATTTTGGGAAAGCGTCCTGAAGTGCAGCCTGCTTCAACAAAGAAACGGCCTCTCAATCATTGTGTGCTTAGATCCAGGAAATAAGTTTCACAACCAGCAATTCTTCGGATTTTGAAAAATCCCTTTACAACAAGCTAGCGCATCGTACTCCTGGATTGCAACCACTTCTTCAGACGTGTCCAATAACGTCACATGATCTATTAATTGGAGAAAGAGCCTCCACACCTAACAAATACGACTCTTGGATTTCTTGTTCACGGATGCACAACACATGTGATATACAAGGGTGATACCAAATGGGAATTGCAGGTTCGTGGCCGAATCCTTAATTTTCACCATTACATCCCCTACTTCAAGCTACTGTTATTAGGGTTACACATAATAAATATCATCATGGAAGCGGTATCCAGTCACATAAATAAAAAACCACTGAAATATCGAAAACATCTGCAAGCTAAGCTGCGAAAAGATATTTGTCTACGAAAGAAATGATAAAGTGGGAAATCTAGTTATCGGCGTTAACACAGGGATCAATGGCGCCTTCACTGGAGTCTTCATTGGAAGCTACTTTAACATCTTTTTCATAAGGCGCCCCCACATCCTCTTCAGAAGCCGCCTCGACTTCCCTTTCGGACGCCGCTTCAACACCTCTCTCAGCAGCTGCTTCAATGTTCCTTCTAGGAGACGCTTCAACATCTTCCTTGGGAGATGCTTTAACATATTCTCCGGATGCCGCTCCCATGTTCTCCCCAGCAGCCACTTCAGCGTTCCCTCCAGCAGTCGCTTCGATATCTTCTACAGAAGATACTTCGACCTCTTCCTCGGAAGCTGCACCGACATCCTTTTCAGAAACTGCCCCAACAATCTTTTGAGGATGCTCCGATTCGTCCACATCAAAGTCGAGAATTATGATCCCGTTATGAATAGGGTAATCATACTTATTCCCACTTGGAGATTGCTTATGCTCAACCCTCCGTCGCTTCAATCGAGCCGCGAATCTTTCAGCCCTGGCACTCGGGAGATGAGACGCTTCATCACGCTGAGATGCTTCATCACGTCTCCACTTCTCCTCCATACTAACTGAAGCCAGAAAAGCTTGAACACGCTCTCGAACGACGCATAAGTGCACAAGAGACATACCCTGTATAGCATGACCAGCTTAGCGAAACAGAGAATCTATTTTGGCCATCACCTCCTCAAATGTGTTAGCCCTGTGTTTGTCGACTTCAAATCTCTTCTTTGGAGAAGTTGAAGAATAATCATCACCAACAGTTCCCATCATATACTGGAAAGAGGCATTATGATCGTATCAACAACCTACGTGATATAAAAAAAAATCAAATCAAATCACGTGAGAACATGACGCAATACCTGTAACAAAGAAGAATACAACTCTATGATGACTGGAATTAAGAAGAAAGCAACTCTGTGATGATCGGTGTAGAGAGAAAGGCTCAAGCGTTTCCTTTATATTCCACAAACCAGCAGGATCTCGGGAAGAAAATGAGTCTCTACCTGCCGTGAATAAAGGCTTCAGATGCGGGATAGCAATCAAATAGATACTTATATGCCTGAAAACAACTGACGTATGATGAAAAGAAACGTATCTTGCTCAAGAACACAGACAGCCTCTATCCTGGTAATGTACGCCGAACTTCTCTTGTGAATTTCTTCGACTGTCACCATCTAGTGCTTACCCCGTAATAGTGTCACTATTACGTGCTGAGCATGGGACTTAATGTTGATGGTGGTTTTCAGTTCAGGGCTAAAATCATGAAACCCTGTATTTAATACGCTGTCATCCTGTAAAGAAACAAAAGCCATTTGAAAGTAATGAGTGCATAAACCTCTTCGCTCACAGATGTATTGAGCAGTTCAATATATTTGTATATATATAAAATTCATTCAGAATGGTGCATATAGCAACGATCCCAAATATTCTATGAATTTTACTTTGTGCCGGCATTATTCACTAATGCATTGACCTTCCTAGTATTTTCATATGCTATGTTCCCAGCCGAACTCTTAGTATTGGCATGACATGACGATTAATGTTCACTCGCAGCGGAGTAGCATGAATCTCCCGAAGTGTCAGTATTGAGATCTGCATGAAAACACTCACGTAGGCTACACCACTCTCTGATAAAGAGATAGGCGTGTTGACACACTTTTAAATTAAAAGTTAGCACGATCGACGCGTTTAAATTCCTTAAGGAAAATCTAGACTGTCCATGTCAGTCTTAAAAAACGATCACGGCCACACGATTTGGCCACATAATTCAACAAGCTTAGCCTCTTCCTAGCGGAACTAGGAAACCTCCATAATGTCCACCGGTGGTCCACTAGCGTCCCAGCCGATCGGATCCCTTTAGTTCACCCACAGCACCCCTGATCGCTAGCCAAAAACAGGTCGCGCTGCGAAAGAAAAGCTTAAACGAGCTCGACCAATCATAACGGTCTTAAAATCATCACATACGTCCAACTTAGCCAGCCAAGTTGGATGGCTTAGATCGTGTTTCAAACGATCAAAGAGGTGCCAACATGATCGCTGGTGGCTCATCTCCATCCCCAGCTGATCGAATTACATGCGGCGATCCAGAAGCACGTCGAACCGCTTGCCCAAAGTAGGGCGATCGCGCGCTTATAAAACCATAAATTGAATAAGCGGCGTTACGTAACTGCCGCAAATCGATCACGGCCATCCATCTTCACCAGCCTAGTCGGACGTCCTAGATCTAATTTCAGGAGGCAACCGAGATGCTTGCACACTCACCAGCAACCCATCTGTGCGTATACCTAATCGGCATGTCCAAATCATTGGCAAACGCCACAAATCGTTTGGCCCAATGGTAAGGTGGCCGCACGGCTTCAAACCCTAAAATACAATCAGTGGCAGCATACAACTGCCGCAAATCATCTCGTCCGTCCAACTTCGCTAGCTTGGTCAGACGGTTTAAATCGGATTCTAGATGGCCATCAGGGTGACGCCGTGGTCACCGACCACCCCTCCTCCATAGGTTGCGATCGACCAAGTGGCAGCTCACCCATAGGGTTCTAAAACGATCGCCCAAAGGTGGCCGGTCATGCTACTTTTTTTTTAAGACGTTCAATTCGTGACTAATTTGAACGAGCTCTAAAACAACGATGTTTCCTACACATCGATTATTTTCAGCTGCTTGTTTAAAAGCGATGCTTTATATACATCGATTATAAGCAATGTTTTATAAATATTGATTTCATAAATAATTTTATTATTTGACCTAAAAGCACTATGTGCTGCTTTTAGCGGCAAGTCTCACGACTTGACCCATTTACTCGAGACATCAAACATGTCACAAACTGGGGGATGCTCACTGGGGTATTGGTCTTGCGGTTTATAGGGTGCGGCGCGCAACGCACCCATTACGAGAAAGTGTCGGGAAAGGACGGACGGTTAACAATAATGAGAGTAGTGGGTAAAAGTGTGACCAGTTTCCCTCCTTAATGGAAACATGGTGATCACCACTTTTACACAACCCCACTTCTCCACTGCTTAATCACCTCCACTTCCTACGAGATCAGGGTGTGCTTGAACATGACTTGTATAAATAGGATTTCAACCTATTTCAAAAAACACACAAGTGTTATCAACACAAGTATCCAGAAAACACCAAGAACTGATAGCTTACATTCCGCAAGCCAGTTCTATATTCTGATACAAGTTATAAAACATCCATACCTTCATAATTCAACATTTTGATCCCAAAGATCAAAATGTTGATCTTTTGGACCGAATTGAATCTGGAACGGCCATTTCTTGGTTTAGGCCAGAGTCTTACAGATTGATCTCTCGAATCTAAAAGTACTCCCGTGCAGTGCATTTTTTTAGGGTTTGAATTCGTTTCTCATCAACACACCCAAATTTACCAAACACAGCAGAATCATATTTTACCCCAAAACAGCACCCATGCTAGGAAAATCTGGAGAGGTATCCATGTTGATATAGATGCTGTCAGAAGTTAAAACTCATTCATATCTAGTTGGTTTGATTGAAGCAACTCAATTTCCGATGATAGATGGCTCTTCTCTTTGATGATTGGTGCTTGGATAATTTGGAAGAATAGGTGTGACAAAGTTTTCTAGGAAGTTACACTAAACTCATTCATATCTATTAACAGTGTTCACTATCACTTAGATTCTCATCTGCATGTAAATGATAATAGTATTCCGTACTGCATTAATGATATTCCACCAAATTGGTTACCCCTGCACAAGGTATTACTAAGTTTAATGTAGACACTGCATTTGATTTTCATACCAATCAAAAGTGAAATTGGCATTGTGATGCGTGACTCAACAGGAACATGTAAAGGGATTCGATGAACCTATGGTGATAGAGTCATAAGTGAAGAAGAGGGAGAGTGTCTAGCTGTTCGTGGAGCACTCTTATGGGCGAAAGAGATGCACTTGCAGAGGATTCATGTTGAAGCTGACCCTGAGGTTGTTATCAAAGCTATCACAAAAGATCTAGGCTATATATCCTGGAAGAATCAGAATTTAATAAAAGGGATTAAACACTTAAGTCTCACTTTTAATTATTATAATTTTTCTTTCACTAGGCGAGAAGATAACCAAGTTGCAGATGCAATAGCCAAAAATGTCAGAGAAATGGCTATAGACATCTTGCAATTTGGGAATTTTTCTCCAGTAATTTGTGATCTTATTTCTAAAGATCAAAACTCTATCTCTTCTTAAGCAATAAAAATTTTAAGTTATCAATTTTTTTTTTAGCACTAACTGGAACTAAAGATATACAAGGATTACTGGATACACTAATCTAATATAAAGCAAAATGACAGAAAATTAAAACTAAGCAAAAAACAACTATTAACAGTGAAGAAAAAACAGAGATTTTCACAACAAAAAAAGAGGAGATCATAGACTCCAATGGGTCTCTGTTACCAAGGTTTCATATGTGGTGGGGGATACTTAGGAAGTGGGGGAGTTTTCATATGTTTATCGATCTTCAACACTTTTTCCTTTATCTGCATTATTTCCAGAGGATTGTGATAGACGCAATGTGTCTATTTTGTTCTCAATTATGTGTATTGTTAGTGCTCGATTTTGTACTTATTTGGTTATTTAATGTTTTTGTAGGTGTTATTGGATAACTAGGCTTTTGCGGCAAAAGTGGCTCGAAAAGTGGTGTTTTGGACCCCCTGGAAAATGGATGAAGGGACCCACACTTTGGATAGGGGCAACCCTAGGGCATCCCAGCTGATAAGGGCATCCCTTTTTACTATTTATGCTCGCGGCTATTGGCACCCCAGGATTCGCTAAGGGCGCCCAATCTTCTTCTTCACGGTTTCAATTATTTTGGCGGGAAAACTGAGTTTGAATTCAGTCACACATGCGTACTCTGTGAAGCGAGTTTTGAACGAGATTTTCTCGGGATATTGCGTGAATTTTACTTGGGATATCCCCGTTATGATAAAACAGGGAATGTATATGTGTCAAAATCGAATAAAAAGGAAGGTTTGGGTATATCTCGATAAAACAGGGCAAGTGAATGATCTCGGCTATTTAGATTTAATTTGGGAAGTTATGTGCAAGAATTAGATAGTGTTTCTCGGATTTCTTCGAGTGATTGGATTGATATTGTCTTATCTCAACAAACCAGGACTGGTAATGGAATTATTTACGTAAAAAGGGGAAGTTTCCACATTAGTCTCGATGAAACAAAGAAAGAAAATCTATGGATACTCTGTTGATACGTGTGGACCTAACAGAGGAAAATATACTGCCATTCGATTATATACTTGGTAGGATTTTGAAGATAAATCAGGAGACGCGTGCACGATATAAGAAAAGAAATAAATCTGTAACTTCCTGTCTAGAAAAGAAGATACTTTTGAGTGAAGAAAATAAATAAATTAACTCGGGATTTTTGGAATTTGCTGGGTATATATAGGTTGGTTCGTGTCCCAGGAAGAGGGGTCGGGAGTTTGGGGTAAGAAACGGAGGTTGCAGAGGCGAAGACATCAGAGTTGCAAAGGCGAAGAAATCAGAGTTGCAGAGGAGTATTTTGCTACCGCATCGAAGAAGAACACGAAGAATAGATCATGGTTTATAACATAACAGTCATCTTTTCTTTGTAACAACCACCCAACTGTAACAGTAACACAGCGTTGCGAATTTCTGTCTATTATATTTTCTTCAATAGAACACCTATTTGAGCTATGGATTATTATTTTAAGCAAGTGTTTGACTTCATGAGCTAAACCCCAACACTGGGACAATGGAGGAAGCCATTTTCATACGTGTGGTAATTCTATTTAATTTCTTTATGAATTTTGTACTATTTTAAATTGAATTATGATTTTTCTTGATTGGTTGTGATTTTGTTTGATGTCGCATGCTTAGTCTAAGAACTTTTGATGTGTCATGCTTGTAATTTACAGTCAATCTTTTAAAAATCTACTTTCGGCAATGAATTAGAGTCAATATTTGTTATTTTATGAGCTAGAATTGTTTGAAATTAATAGTTGAACCACATGGATATGAGAATTGGCGGAATCCTGAGTCTAAGTAATCTTTCGATAGAGTGAAAATTTTGTGTATATATTATCTTTGTTTTTAGTGTTTTCTCTTTTTAAATCTTGAAATCGAATCTTTACAAGTCTTTGAACGAACTTTTACTTATCACTTGAAAAACTACATCAGAGTGCCAGGAAACCACTGATGTGGATGCTGTTTCAAAGTGATTGAGGGTTCTATTATAGAAACATCTCTGACTTCATTGGTTGCAGATGATTGATTGGCTTCTACCACTTCTTCAATTCTCAATTTCTTTTGCTTTGGCATGGGATTGTCCCAATGGAAGTAATTTTCCATTATATTCCAGTTTGTCCAGTATGCCGACATTTGATTCAACAAAAGTTGCTGAGATGAATAGACTACATCCCTAGGATCATAGGACAAATTAACATTTTGTCTTGGTCTGTCCCTCTTAGGCAGGACAAATCTTGGCCTATAAGGAGGAGCTAGATAGTTTAAAAGGTGAGGTTGCTGCTTGGTAACAACTCTTGTATCTGTTATTTCTTCTTGACTTGTATCTTCATCTTTGAGTTGTTGTTGCCGGTCATATAAAATCACTACAGAGTGTAGAGTGCTAGAAGAAGAGCTAGACAAGCTATCTTCAGACCACTCCATATTAGGGTTGTTGTATTTTCTGTAAATTTTCTTTTTATTTTTGGACACTTTTTGGACTTTATTTTTGGACTTCGAATTTTTTTTTTTTTTTAAAACCCTAAGGAATGGTTGATTTAAATAAAACTGCTACAGGGAAGGACGACAGTTACGATACTATCTCGGCTTCTCGGGTTCGTACACTGACATAGGAGTGGGTGGCCTGAGTCGACTTCAATGGTTCATTGCCCGTCTGGTTCAGGAGGTAAGACTCTTTCCACCCACGAATCCCCTGTCAGTGGGTTTTATTTTGTGTGACAACTCACACCCGTGCATAAAAGAATATCGAACTGGTATTACAATAACTAATACAACGAATATCCGAATGATTTTCAAAATGGACATTACTTTGACCATAATGTGAATAGTGGTTGGGAACATCAAACTTTTGAAGGTTATGGCTCATACCATGGTGAGCCTAATTACTATCCACATAAACACCGGTCATACGAGCAAGAAAATAAGGAATATTATGGTACTAGTTAATCGTATTTGGATAATATAATGAAAATATTGAAAACTAGTCCCTATTATGATCCTTATGAACTTGTTCTTCCTCCAGAAGAGTCTCTCAAACAATTAACTGAGAATACAAATAGGTTTGTGT
>JAJJMB010000989.1:1684555-1784887 GCA_023531105.1 Papaver atlanticum | reverse complement strand
GAGAATACAAATAGGTTTGTGTTAGAAATGAATAAACAAAATGCACCCATGAGTGAACCTTCTATACACGATACCATAAGGAAGTCATGTGAGTCGAGTCACGATACCATAAGGAAGTCATGTGAGTCGACTCAAAATCTTTTGTTAGAGACCCAGAACAGAACTGCTCGAAATAATCTTAATTTCCAATATAGTGTTTCCAATAGTACCCTTGAATGAGGATAGTTATTTGCATAATCAAGATGACGAGGTTAGAATTGGTAACACTACTTTTCAGATGAGGTTCGACAATTTTCATGTTATTATAATGATGATTGTGATGAGGATAGTGTTGAAGAAGAATCAGACACATATAGGCATAGTGATCAGGAATTTGTTACCCCAATTGAGCTTTACAATGATAATATTATTTCTAGTTCGAATCAAAATAATTTTAATAATTTTTTACCTATTCAAAAGGACGAGGATTTGACTAGAGATACCACCATTTTAGACGATGTAGTATTTCCTTATGATTACGAAGCCGATGATGGTTTAAAGGAGCGGGTTTATCCTGAGAATACTGTTTCCGGGTCTAGCGATTTAGAAACATTAGTCTTAGATGAAGAAGATAGGCTCATAGAGAGATCAAATATGAGTGAGGATATACCTCCCAATTATAACTTAGAAGAATAAATTGACCATTTTCAGGAATCTGATGACCTAGAAATTATGGAGATTGTGACTAGTCCACCTAGAGACACTGAAAACTCTAAGTTTGGGGGTGATTATCATTCTCCATGTGCTTTACCATTGACTCTTAGAAAGATCCATCACTTGGAACTTGACGTATGTGCCTCAACCATTTTACAAGATTATCTTCATACACGTTTTCCTGAACCTAGTGATGTCCATAAGGAAGTTCAGTTGTTAGAAACCCATCCTCTGGTTAATGTGGTTTATCCAGGCTATGATACCCAGATTGAATTTGTTTTCCCACCAAATATTTTTCTTCCAAAAGTGGGAACGTATGAGTTTCAAGTGTGTCATCTATTAAGTTTAAGACTAAGCCTAAGTACTTTAGGAGATTATAATCGACACATTTTCCTAAGATTGACCACCACTTTCATCGTGGTCAATTGTGTGAGTCAAAACTGATTGACTTTAAGGATCCGCAGTTATTCAGGTTATTATTATGTGCTTCTAAGTTTTTACATGAGTTTTTCCAGACTCTAATACCTGAACCGGATCTTAGCTTTGAGGAATTCCAACGCATGAAAATATTTTATCTCGACCCAGTTATAGAACCTGAACCTGAACCACAGCTATATGTAGTTGTCTTAAACAGGAAACTAGACAAGGGTGTGCTTTATTTGTTTATTTTCTTTGCTAGTTGCAGATTCCTTTTATTTGTGGTAGCTTTATTTGGTTTTGATGACCCACATATTTTCCGTGTATTACTTTATGATTTTATAAGGTGACTAATCCTTTCTTAGTCTGGCTGAAGACTCTAAACTTAGCACTTCTTGGGAGGTAACCCATGCTCATGCAACACGGTAATATATTTCCTTAACTCTTTTGCTTCAAATGGTAACAGTTTCTCCTTGTTCATGCTTTTAATTTCATCTTTAGAACATTGAGGACAATGTTAGATTTAAGTTTGGGGGTATGGGAGAAACTTTTTAGTTGCATTGTTAAACTCCAGAGCCTAGAAATTTATGCCTATTAAGGATGGCACTAACCAATCTAAGTGGATGGAAGCATCTTGGTTGTAGGAGTTGAGGAACCAATCTGAGTGGATGGAAACATCTAAATAGAGTCTATTAATAAAAGGACAGAGCTCAGGTGTTAGAAATAACATGATAGTTTCACCGTATCTCGGAATCATCTTATTACTTCTGTTTTTATTTTTTTAACAATTTTTATGTTGATGTCTGCTGGGTTGAAATAGGGTGATTGAGTTATTAATTTTTTTTATTTAAAAAAAAAAGATGAAAAAAGAAAGAAAAACTTTGTTAATAGCCATGATAGCAATATTAAACTAGGAAACCACCTTTGCCATAGAATAGAGCTAGTCACCCAAAAAGCGATCGGCGCGCAACTTGTAGCTAGGTTGCCGACTAGCTTCTTGTAATAAACATTTTGTTAAAAAAAAATGTTGAAAAAAGAAAAAGAAATTGAAACCAGACCATCAGACCAACCGGAATAAATCGTTCAATAAAACTGACCGCTGGTTCCCTTGTATATGCCAGACGAGTTGATCTAGAATTAGGATTATCGACTACTGGTTCCCTTGTATATGCAAGATGCGTTGATATTAGTCCATACCAGTATGTCAATCCATTAGGTCATATGATTCATCTTGGCATTGACGTCCATTCGCAACCATCTATTTCTATTTCCATCTTCTTAATCTATTCATGTGATTTGTTTGACTTCGGATATTGATGTCCATAGTGCGACTATCTGAGTAGAGCTCTGTCACTTATATATGAATTTTAGTATGCTTGAGTGCAAACTCGTGTACAACAATTGGAATTTCGCATCAGGGTACTTCCGCTTGTAGTCAATGAGAGTATGTCAACCAAGGAGATTCTTTAGTGCCTTCCAAGGTTCTGCGTAGATAGCTAGGATCTGGAGTAAAGGTTTTGTGGGTACACCTCTTGTAAACCCTCCCGAGACTATAACTCGGTCACTAGGGCCACCTAGGGGTTAAAAGGCTTGTTACACACGCTAAGTGCAATCGCGATGCCTGCGATAGTGAGTTAGGATTTTTATTTTTTAGATTTGCTCGAGGACTAGCAAATAATAAGTTTGGGGGTATTTGATAGACGCAATTATGTGTCTATTTTGTTCTCAATTACGTGTATTGTTAGTGCTCGATTTTGTACTTATTTGGTTATTTTATGTTTTTGTAGGTGTTTTTGGAGAAATAGGCTTTTGCGGCAAAATTGTCTCGAAAAGTGGTGTTTTGGACCCCCTGGAAAATGGATAAAGGCACCCACACTTTGGATAGTGGAAACCCTAGGGCATCCCTTTTTACTATTTACGCTTGCGGCTATTGGCACCCCAGGATTCGCTAAGGGCTCCCAATCTTCTTCTTCACGGTTTCAATTATTTTGGCGGGAAAACTGAGTTTGAATTCAGTCACACATGCGTACTCTTTGAAGCGAGTTTTGGACAAGATTTTCTCAAGATTTTGCGTGAATTTGACTTGGGATATCCCCGTTATGATAAAACAGGGAATGTATATGTGTCAGAATCGATTAAAAAGGAAGGTTTGGGTATATCTCGATAAAACAGGGCAAGTGAATGATCTCGGCTATTTGGATTTAATTTGGGAAGTTACGTGCAAGAATTAGAGAGTGTTTCTCGGATTTCTTTGAGTGATTGGATTGATACTGTCTTGTCTCAACAAACCAAGACTGGTAATGGAATTATTTACGTAAAAAGGGGAAGTTTCCACATTAGTCTCGATGAAACAAAGAAAGAAAATCTATGGATACTCTGTTGATACGTGTGGACCTAACAGAGGAAAATGTACTGCCATTCGATTCTATACTTGGTAGGATTTTGAAGATAAATCAGGAGACGCGTGCACGATATAAGAAAAGAAATAAATCCATAACTTTCTGTCTAGAAAAGCCGAGACTTTTGAGTGAAGAAAAAAAAAGAAATTAACTCGGGATTTTTGGGGTTTGCTGGGTATATATAGGTTGGTTTGTGTCCCAGGCAGGGGGGTCGAGAGTTTGGGGTAAGAAACGGAGGTTGCAAAGGCGAAGAAATCAGAGTTGCAGAGGAGTATTTTGCTTCCGCATGGAAAAAGAACACGAAGAATAGATCACAGTTTATATAACAGTCATCATTTCTTTGTAACAGCCACCCAACTGTAACAGTGACGTCTGTAACAGTAACACAGCGTTGTGAATTTCTGTCTATTATATTTTCTTCAATAGAACACCTATTTGAGCTATGGATTTTTATTTTGAGCAAGTGTTTGACTTCATGAGCTAAACCCCAACACTGGGACAATGGAGGAAGCCATTTTCATACGTGTGGTAATTCTATTTAATTTCTTTATGACTTATGCACTATTTTAAATTGAATTATGATTTTTCTTGATTGGTTGTGATTTTGTTTGATGTCGCATGCTTAGTCTAAGAACTTTTGATGTGTCATGCTTGTAATTTATGGTCAATCTTTTAAAAATCTACTTTCGGAAATGAATTAGAGTCAATATTTGTTATTTTATGAGCTAGAATTGTTTTAAATTAATAGTTGAACCACATGGATATGAGAATTGGTGGAATCCTGAGTCTCAGTAATCTCTCGATAGAGTGACAATTTTGTATATATATTATCTTTGTTTTTAGTGTTTTCTTTTTTTAAATCTTGAAATCGAATCTTTACAAGTCTTTGAACGAACTTTTACTTATCACTTGAAAAACTACATCAGAGTGCCAGGAAACCACTGATGTGGATGTTGTTTCAAAGTGATTGAGGGTTCTATTATAGCAACATCTCTGATTTCATTGGTTGCAGATGATTGATTGGCTTCTACCACTTCTTCAATTCTCAATTTCTTTTGCTTTGGCATGGGATTGTCCCAATGGAAGTAATTTTCCATTATATTCCAGTTTGTCCAGTATGCCGACTGTTGATTCAACAAAGGTTGCTGAGATGAAGAGGATACATCCCTAGCAATGGGACAAGGTTCCCCTAGGGATCCAGAGAAAATAGAGAAATGAATGAATATTTAATGCGGAGAGAAGAGGGAAGGGAACGGAGGTGTAGTCGGATGGCATGGAAGCCCCCACGAGGGAAAGCTACGCTAAGTGATGCTCTGCTTGCTACGTTCGAAGCAAAAAGGCTAGATCGGTTCCCGAAGAGCAAGTAAGGATTGCTTCAACCAAAATGGATGGAATAGGATCTCAAAAAGCCATTTAGATTCGTTCTCGACTAGGTATCAGTGGGAATCAGAGGACAAATTAACATCTTTTCTTGGTTTGTCCCTCTTAGGCAGGACAAATCTTGGCCCATAAGGAGGAGCTAGATATTTTAAAAGGTGAGGTGGTTTCTTGGTAACAACTCTGTATCTGTTACTTCTTCTTGACTTGTATCTTCATCTTTGAGTTGTTGTTGCAGGTCATAGAAAGTCTTTTTTTTTTGTTCGGTAAAGAATTTTGATGCTGGCGAGTTTCGAACTCAGGTCACTGGTATCATCACCGAGTGACTTTACTACTGTACTACAGTGACACCGGCTAGGTCATAGAAAGTCACTACATAGGGTAGAGTGCTAGAAGAAGAGCTAGACAAGAAGAAGAGCTAGACAAGCTATCTTCAGACTACTCCATATCTGGTTGCACCATCATTGGATGGTTCTCTTCTTGTGCAGCTTCATTGACTTCCTGATCTTGTTGAAGAGCTGCTAGAAAAGCATCAGCTTCAGCTCCGCAAGACAGGATAACCTTCTCAACATGATCATTAGTTTGACATTTATTTGAAACATACATTTGAAAACAATCTTTATGAGAGTTTTTATTATGTGAACACGTCTTCCCAATGTAAAGACATTTTTAAGCGGTTTCTCCCGATATTTTTACTAATAAATGAAATGGATGGTTAAGAAAGTTGAAATTCCATTTTAAGTTATAAAATTTGTTGAGTATTCATGTGTACTAATATTTTTTCCTCGTATAATCAGTAATGACAATTGGCACCCATGTCGGTGTTCTTTAGTTAAAGAAAGCAAGCGGTGTAGAAGAAATCAGGATTTCTAAAACACTAGAAAAATGCATTAAAATTTTATAACATCCCTGTAATGAATTCCTCTTTAACTGTTCTAGCGTATTGCATTCAATTTGACCCCTGTTCGTCCATTATACAGGAAGAGATTCGTCAAGATTTGGATGGTTCCTCACACTCTTGGTGGTGTCTGGAGTAGTCGGTGCAGGCATGACGGGTTATATATTCTACAAACACAGGGTAAGGGTATGTGTACAAGTACCCATATATTGTGGAGACAAATATCTTTTTTGTCCTTGTATAACTCTATACTTTTGATAGAAAAGTAGGATTCGATGAATGATCTATGCTCTTACCCTGTATTTGTAATGCTATGTTATCTAATGACATGGCAGAGATGAATGAGCTATGCTCTTCGTATCGAGCTCCTAGAACTGTCATGCTAACTTGTGCACATATGGAAAGATGTAGTCCTTCCTATTTATAGGCATTACAATGACCTACTTATACATACTGGAGTAACGCTAGACCCAGCGCCGGAACCAGGAATTCGCGTTAGGGTGGACAATTTTTTTTTTTTGTGAATACCTAATATCAATGTCTCAACGTCGACAAAAATAAATACAATAATGAAGTTAACAAGCCCAGCAACATGTCATTTTTTTCTTGAAGCATAACGCTTGAATCGAATTTATTCAAACTCTTGGTAAAGTTGTTGAGAAATGGGTCTGGAATTTGTTATCATCGGGACGGGGATTTTTCTTTCTTTACCTGGGCTTGTAGGTAGCAGACCTCTTTGAGGGTTTTTTTTTTTTTTTTAAATTGAATTTATTCACATCATAGCGTGCTATTTCAATTGACAACAACCATTAGTCTAATAGTATATCCCACTCGTACAATATAGAATTGAGGCTTCATTATGTAGACAGAGATGCAATACGTACTTAATAAAAATATTAATAAAACGTTAGTAAACATAAGATGAATTAAATGAAAGTGAAACACAAAATTTCCGACCAAAATAATCGGGCGCAAAACTACCCTTGGACTAGGGCTTGCTTAAGCCAGCCCTAACAATACAAAAAGACGTTTTTTTTTTCATAACCCTTTTTGAGTTGGACCATAATATGTTTGTAAAATTTGCCCTTAAGTCAGCCCAAGAAACGAGTCAAGTCCTCCCCATAACCAAAGTCTAGTTCCGCCAGTGAAAATAATATGAAAACATAAATTGCCGGAGGGAACTGTGGTAGGTCGAGAGAATGTCGATAACATCTCATACAAAAAAAATGAAAATGTGACTAATCATCGGATACACGTATTGAATGCTAAAAAAGAACGCCTTCGAAAAAAGAAATAAAAATGCAAGTCCTTACTATAAATGCTCACTTATAAGTTGAGACACACTGACCCCAAGGACCCCAACAACACACGACTAGGTATAGTTAATTTATGTGTAGTCAAAACCAAACGAAGAACTACCTCTACTGCGGTGCATTAATTATAGATTTTAATAATATACTCTTCCTATACATAGAGTACAGCTATGTGCTTATCATATGCGGTTGGATCTTCTTCCGGATTACATTTCATTTTCATTTAGTTACTAATGGTCTGATCCAAGTTTGCTACCTGGGTTTTTTTTTTTTTTTTTTGCTAGCGATTACAAGGGCCCAAAAAAGGTTTTGTGGATTTTGGGGTGGGCTACAGCCGAGGTAAGCCACCCCTCCCTCCGTCATACCTTTTAAAAGAACGATGTTTTGGGGACTACCCCAAAACAGTGGGGGACTATTTTGTGATACAAATGTCTACCTAATATTTATAAGGGGTGTCCTAAAGTGTGGAAATGACTAACCTACCCTTAACCTAATTTAATTTAAAACAAACCTAATAACCACCTATATATATATAACCACCACCTCCTCCCACCACCACCGCCCAGCACCTACCACCTCCAACTACTACCACCACCAACCACCACAACCTCTATGTATATAGCTTAATTTAAATTATTAACGAAGATATTCTCACAAACCCATTACTTGTCATTCGTTTTTGGTTGAAGAAATGAGAAGTAATCATCAAAATGAGTTGAAAATAAAAGTTGCAGAGAGAAGTTCGGCTAGGAATTATGTGAAACAGTTTGTCGAACTAGCCGAACTCAGTTTTAATGGAGTTTTTTCTTTCAGAAAAAAGTTCGGTTACCTCGCAAAAAAAAAAATCCCAGTCGAACTTTTAGTTCGGTTACGTCGCAACTTTTTTTCGTTTTTTTCCTAACCGAATTTTTAGTTCAGTTTTGTCTCAAAATTTTTCTACTAACCGAACTTTTTTCTGAAAACCAATATATTGAGTTCGGTTACGTCGAGAGAAAAAATTCCCAGCCGAACTTTTAGTTCGGTTACGTCGCAACTTTCTTTTTCCTAGCCGAACTTTTCTCTGAAAGCAAAAACTCCATTAAAGCTGAGTTCGGCTACCTGTGTCTTCAGAACCATTAGCCGAACTACACTTGCAGATGAGTTCGGCTACCTGTTCTTCAGATGTCATAGCCGAAAGTTTTTGTCAATTCAAGCAACATTAACTAAATTTGAAGTATACCTAAGTACCCAAAACCCTCATTTCGAAATCAACCATCTTAAAAACCGAACTACAAGTTTGGTGTTGACAGATCAAAGTTCGGTTACCACATAGAAACTGCAAAGTAACCGAACTATATTTTATCAAAGTTCGGTTACCTATATAAATTTATCGACTAAACCGAACTCAAATTTTTCATATAAATAAGGAGTTCGGTTACGTGTTTTTTTTGCGAGCTTACCGAACTACATAGTTTGGTTACCTAAAAAATCCTAATTGGCCGAACTGTTCTTCATATTGAAAGTTCGGTTACCAAAATCTAGGGTTTTCAAAATTTCTCCTAGCCGAAATCTCTACTGTAACGACCATTTTCAATGGTTTTTGATGATTTCTAATCGATTTCTTCAACAAAAAACGATTCAAAGGAATGGGTATGAAGGAAATTACCTGCGGATTTTCATTTTAATCGAATCGGACTTCTTGGTTGATGTTGGAGAAGAAGAAGAAGAAGAAGAAGAAGAAGGAGAAGGAGGAGGAAATTAACTAATTTAATTACCAAGGGTAAATTTGGTATTAAAAAAAATATTGGATAAGGGGTAACCCAAAACTACTTCAAATGTCCTACCGAAAATGAAGGAATAGTCCCCCACCTATTTTGAGTAGTCCCAAAACATCATTCTTTTAAAAGACCTTTCTATAGACAAACTTAGATAGGCACAATCTATTGTATACCTCTCTGTTTGCTTTTTCTTTAATTTTTGGGTAACACTGGAATTTTCTAGTTAATTACAAAGTACACTCCAACCACTAATGTCCTACTTCATTTGCAGTCATACATGGATTCATGATTAAATCATGGCTATAATGTCTCAGTACATGCCCCTCGACAATCAACAAAATGAGGTCCAACCGCTACAGCAAGCAGTTTCGACCGTATAGGCAGGTAGATTTTTCACATCTTTTTCCTCCCCTTTGGTGTTAGTTCTCTGGTTGGTTCAATGCACATTCTCTAAGGATGAACATGTTGAATAGTAGCTAGGTACTAATTAATCCATATGTAGCTGTTTGGTCATATAAGTAAGTCATTGCAAACTCAAGAATTTAGGCCAGTGGGAGCCAGTGGAACACCAAAATAAATCGGCTCCTCTATCTTGTTCACACTGGGGTCACACCAGTTTCACACCTCTGTTACCCCACCACAGATTTTGATAGCACGACTATAACTACCATTTACTACAATCTCGGTACAGTATTAGTATTCTGAACTCCCGACTCTCCTTCTATGCAAATATCAGATATCCATTCACCTTTTGAAATCCAATCTTCTTGTTCTCGATGTTGCTGTTTTTCGAAGATTGAAGCAAGGGTGCGTAGTAAGACTTATAAGCGAGGGAGGGATACTTGTGAAACTTTCTAGGCTTGCATTTTTAGTACGTCCTACTTTCTAGTGCACAAGAGATATACAGTTCATCTGTTCCGTCTTCGTCATCATCAGTTCAACTTGGCAGTACGAAAGCTTTTCGGTTACCAAAAATATACTTCCCAACACAATGCCGATAAAAGAAGGGAAAAAGTCTTGCCATTTTATTTTCTTTGGTTGCGAAAACCCGTTACGTGCAGATGAAAAATAAACTGATGTAGCATTTTAGGTTTTCTGACCCTTTATTTCTATGTGGATGGAAATAAAAGTGATGTAATTGTAGTCTTGAAGACTAATATCACTTGTGTTTTACAAATACCAAGCACCAAAAAAGAGCTCTTTAGCCGTGCATGTCCATGTATGATGGTTATTATTATGCGACTTCAGGGAGACGGTGTGAGTCATTATTAGTCGTTTCCATGTCAGAGCCATGTATGCGTACTGCCACTCATGTTTTGTCTAAATACACACTATATTGACAAAAAAAAAATACTTTTTCCGTCGGAACAATGCATGTGCATCATGTAATTCTTGGCCAGGGCCATGTATGCATATTAATGCAAGTAACATGGTACCTATGTGCGTCATTTCTTGGTCAGGGCCATGTATGCATATTAATGCCAGGACTTCTCGCAATCTTGATTCGATCCAAACGGCTAGACATATCCCAATAGTTTTTGTTGATATTGTTTGAAAAAACGAGCATACCCAAATACACCACAATCTTTTAAATATCAACCTATAAGTCTTCTACCGAATGTGGTCATCTATGGACTTAGTCAAGACAATACAACAATTCGGTTCACACTTTGTGTGATCATCTATGGATACGAGATCGAGACGATACGACAACAAAGTGTGTACTTGATAATACCGAAACTCTATAGGATCAATATCAAGTATTACGGAGTTAACGCACTTGTGTATTTTACTTAATTATAATAACAAGTATAATGCGGAAAACAAAGTAAAAACACAGCAAGATTTTGTTAGCGAGGAAACCGCAAATGCAGAAAAACCTCGGGACCTAGTCCAGTTTTGTATACTCTCAGAATTAAGCCGCTATACAAAATATAATACTAACTTCGTATAGTTGAGACCAAGCAAACTACCCCTAGCTACTTAGTTCCCTTAGTATCCTTGCGCCTTCGACTTCTAGAGTCACACATGCGAATAACAAGTCCTTCGGATTGTATTCCAAACAGCAAGGAAGAATCTGATTGGTAACCACTCTAATCAATCTTGCTAATGATATTTGATGATGCTCTTATGTTTAATCTAATAAACTCCTTTGTCTGGTTAGATTAATCTAAATTTTGATTACCGAAATAATCAATTTCTAGATTCGCAATCAATCAATATAGATCTCAACGAGAAACTACAAAGCGATGTCGATTTCACGCAACTAATCAATCAGATTTATCACTGATAAACTGATTCTAGTTGGATCCCATCCGATCAAGGTTTGTGCACTAAATCCACAAGATACGAAAACTAATAAGAATTCTTGTTCGTCTTCAAATCTTCTATTGCCTTCAAATACCTGCAAAACAACACTTGAATCCTCTTATGATCAATCACGCATAAATCGGAGTCTGTTAACAATGGATTATCACAAGATGTCTTTAGATCCGAAGATGGTTCTAAAGATCCCGTCGATACTTTGATCTAGTCTGAGTGAATCTTATATCAGAAGAGAAGATTCTCAAGAATAAACAAACTAGGTGTAATTAAAGTTTCAACAACCGTTAGTCAATCAAATCAAATCAAAAACTAATAACACTGCAATTACCTAGTTTCCCACTAACGGTACTCGTAGAGCTTCTTGATCCCACAGAAGTCTTTAAACGAGCGGTCGTAAGAGATTTCACCTAATTAGGATACTTTCCTGTACGAATAGACGGCTCCACTAGAAACAACAAGAAATGAAGTTTTCGTGGCTCTTAGGATAGTTTGCAAGAAATTCAAACTCAAGTATTTATGGGCCAAGGTTGTTTGGACAACAAGGAAATTCCAAAACCGAAAATATTCTCAAGATATGCATTAAAGTATCTAATTTCGGTTTCTATTTCCCCTTAAATGTCAAACCTATATTTCCGAAAACTCTCATACAAAACTTCTATTATTTGTCTAGGACATTAACTAATAATACTTTCCAGAGGATATGCTTTAATTGCTGGTAATTAAAACATATATGATGAACATCATAATTAAATGTTTTTCAATTTTTCGGACCAGGGATCACCTTGAGTATCAAGGAATATCATTGAACAATAAATGATAGGAGTTATGTACATGTTCAAATATGTTGACATCTAGAAGTTTCTTAGCAAACCCTAATTCCAAGCTTCACACAAAACTTACAGAGATATGTGAATATTGGAAACTCGGTTTTGCTTATTGGGATGGGTTGTACCAACCTCACAATGTAATTTGTGATAGTTTATACCATGTTTCCCAAACCAGGTTGTGACCGGTATACCTTGCTTCCCGAGGTAGCTTTTGAACGGTTACACCTTACTTCCTGAGTTATCTTGTGATCGGTTACACCTTGCTTCCCAAAGGTAGCTTGTGATCGATTACAACTAAATTCCCAATTCATCTTGTGACCGGTTATACCTTGGTTCCCAAAGTAACTAATGACCGGTTACAACTTTCATTCCAATATAGCTTGTGATCGGTTATAACTAGATTTACAATGAAGCTCATGACCGATTGTAACAAAATATATTATATAGGATATAACCGGTTATACCATAAATCTCAACAAGTGAAGATAGGTTCGACCAAAGTCATCTTCCATCGGTCATCCAAAAGATATTCAAAGAATAGCAAGACCAATCATGATTTCGAACTTTCCGATTATGAAACAAGTTCATACATCTACTTCCTTAAACTCATGTAAAGATACATAGTTTTCTAGGATGAAATCATTCCTATATAATGCACACATAATCCAATAACTATATACAATAGATTATGTCGATGTCGTACTTACGAAGTTTCAAAAGATAAGCGGTCATACTTCGTTATATGTTTTCCTTGACACTTTGATCATACTATTATGACCAAGTCAAATCACTAGAGTATTATATACAATATATACAGCTTCGCATGTTATTTTTTCAATATAGCACGACTTGAAAGATACATTAAGAATGGAAACAAGATCAAGTCAATATGACTAACCACAAGTGGAAGGATGATGTCGTCGTTGTAGTCGTTACTTCTTCACATTCTTCAGGTCTTCGGAGTAATACTTGTATGTCTCAACATTCCTAAACTCTCAAGTCTAACCTAAACGAAGTTGACTCTAGTATTTAATCAAGCGACTCTAGATGAGTTTTGGTACTAAAATATGACAACCAAACTTGACATAGCAACGCTTGGTGAGTTCAACCGAGCTATGCTCTAACAATCTCCCCCTTTGTCAATTTTAGTGATAAAACTCTTATTACATATGGATCTAAACAATTCTTCATACGCTTGATTCCAAGTTTCAACAGCACAATAACCTGCATGCATTCAATAAATAAATTTCGTTGTTGACCTTTGAATAACAAAAGCTTTTACCCCCCCAAAAGCCAAGCTTGGTAAATATTTAATCCGAACATCTTTGTTATTCCCCTTTTGTAGTCTAAAATACTACACAACATTATGATATGTTTCTCCCCCTTAGCCTATGCTTTACTCTTTCGTTAGATATAACGTTTAAGCACAATTGTCCTTTCCTAGTGATTAAAAATCACTTGTTTACTCCATATATTTCTCCCCCTTTTTGTCAAAAAACGACAAAGGTTCAAGCAAATAAAGGACAAACAGAATATATTTTTCATAGGGTAATTAAAATCGAAAAATAAATGAACCCTAATTACCGAAAGCTGGCATTTACATGAACCTTTTAGACAATATGGATTCGTAGTTACCCAAAAATTGTCAAAAAAATTTTTTTATAGAAGCACAAAACATGTTCTCTCATTTTATATGCTTTATCATCCAAAAAGTTTGAGCACAAGCCTGGATGAGGGTGCACAGACTCCATACAACTAAGGTTTATCGGAGTAAGCCTTATCATGCTTACAACGAGTATCAGAAACATAGTTCATGTTTCTCTTTGGAGGTTTCTGCCCAAAGTATTTTCTCCCAAGAAGGTGATTTTTCCTTGTGATACAGGTTTGATCGTGAGGAGAAACTGGACTGATGTGAGAATTTTCAGAGATAGATAAATCTCTCTTAATTCTGTTAATGAGATTTTTATATGTTTTTCTCATTTTAAGGATTCCTTATTATGCACATTATCTTGATCATCAGAAACAATTATTGGAAATTTTCCTGATTGTTTCTCTAGACAGAAATTATTTCCTTCCCTTTCTTCTGGAAATTTTTAATAGGTAAACTACTTTCTGTAAACAGAGACTGTTCCGACATGAGTGAGGTGGAACCTTTTTCCAGAAGTGATTATCAACTATTTCATATGTTCCTTTTGAGTTGATTTTATCGGGTTGGGGTATATTTTGTCTTTCCACTGAGGAATGACTTTCAGTTTTTTAAGACAAGATACTTCTTTTAATACTTTTACAAGAGTATTTTGAAGAAGTATAAGTTTCCTGTCAAGTGTATGAAAGTTGTATTCCTTAAGATCTTTCTCACGGAACTGGTTCAAAGTTTCCTTTGGACATGATTTCGTTTGATCATCAGTAGTTGTAGAATATGTTTTTTCATTCTCTTCTGACTTGATGTAGTTAGATAAACTACCATCATCTTGATCTGTTTCAGATGTGATCAAACCAGTCTTGTTATCACGATCTGTAAAAGTCGAGCAAGGACTTTTAGTTTCTTCATCAAAAGAAATCACAACATAATCATTTGTCAGAGTCTTCAAACGAATTTCTTGCTTTTGACTAATTTATTCAAGAGCTTCTACTTTGATTGAGAGATCCATATTCTCTTTGGCTAGAATATTTATTTGAATGTCTTTTTCTCCGATCTCTTGCTTAAGAAGATTAGATTTTGTCCTTAATAATAACATTCTAGTAGACAAAGATCTAATAGGCTTTAGGAGTTTTACAACTCTTTGTCAGCATCTTCTTTAACATCAGAGATAGACTCAGAGTACTCTTGATTTCCTTAACTCCCGGATCATGAGTTAATGATGTAGTGACATCTTCAACTTTTGAGTATTCGCAATCTTGCATAATGTTAACTGAATCATCCATTAGATTCAAATCTTATAGGTTGGATCGCACCAAACAAAGATTGTTAAATCTTTTCGTGTTTGCCTGCTCTGATACCAATTGAAAAGATGAGGGTACCCTAATACACCACAATCTTTTGAATATCAACCTATAAGTCCTCTACCGAATGTGGTCATCTATGGACTTAGTTGAGACAATAAAACAATTCGGTTCACACTTCGTGTGATCGTCTATGGATACGAGATCGAGACGATACGACAACAAAGGGTGTACTTAATAATAGGTTCGAAAATAACCGAAACTCTATAGGATCAATATCAAGTATTAAGAAATTAACGTACTTGTGCATTTTACTTAATTATAATAACAAGTATAATGCGGAAAACAAAGTAAAAACACAGCAAGATTTTGTTAACGAAAAATCGCAGATGCAGAAAAACCCCGGGACCTAGTCCAGTTTTGGATACTCTCAAAATTAAGCCGTTATACAAAATCTAATACCAACTTCGTATAGTTGAGACCAAGCAGACTACCCCTAGCTACTTAGTTCCCTCAGTATCCCTGCGGCTTCGACTTCTAGAGTCGCGCACGTGAATAGCAAGTCCTTTGGATCGTATTCCAAACAACAAAGGAAGAATCTGTTTGGTAACCACTCTAATCAATGTTGCTAAAGATATTTGATGATTCGTTGACAAATGCTCTTATGTTTAATCTAATAAACTCCTTTGTCTTATTAGATCAATCTAAATATTGATTACCAAAATAATTAATTTTTGGATTCGCAATCAATCAATATAGATCTCAACGAGAAACTATAAAGCGATGTCGATCTCACGCAACTAATCAATCAGATATATCATAGATAAACCGATTCTAGTTGGATCCCATCCGATCAAGGTTTGTGCACTAAATCCACAAGACACGAAAACTAATAAGAATTCTTCTTCGTCTCCATACTTTCTATTGCCCTCTATTGTAGCTGCAGACCGCAAAATTGATTTCACTTATGATCAATCAAACACAGAACAGAGTCTGTTAACAATGGATGATAACAAGTTGTCTTTAAATCTAAAAACAGTTCTGAAAATCCTGTCAATACTTTGATCTAGTTTGAGTGACCTTATGTAAGAAGAGAAGGCTCTCAAGAATAATCAAACTAGGTTTAATCAAAGTTTCAACAATCGTTAGTCAAACAAATCAACAATCGAAAACTAAAATAAAAATGCAATTATCTAGTTTTCCACCAACGGTATTCGTAGAGCTTCTTGATCCCACATAAGTATTTAAACCAGCGTATGTAATAGATTTCGCTTAATTAGGGTACTTTCCTCTCCAGATAGTCGGCTCCACCGAAAACAACACGAATGAAGTTTGCCTGGCTCGTAGGATAGTTTGCAAGAAATGCAAACTCAACTATTTATAGACCAAGGTTGTTTGGACAACAAGGAAATTCAAAAACTGAAAGATTCTCAAGATATGCAATAAGTACCTAATTTCGGTTTTCATATTTCCAACTGTCAGAGCATAGCTCGGTTGAACCCACCAAGCGTTGGTATGTCATGTTTGGTTGTTATATTTTAATATCAAAACTCATCTAGAGTTGCATTATTAAATACTAGAGTCAACTTCGTTTAGGTTAGACTAGAAAGTCTAGGAATGTTGAGACATATAAGTATTACTCTGAAGACCTGAAGAATGAGAAGAAGTAACGACTATGACGAAGACATCATCCTTCCACCTGAGGTTAGCACTATTGAATTAATCTTGCTTCCGTTCCTAACGTATCTTTCAAGTCGTGGTTTATTGAAAATATAACATGCGGAGTTGTATATATTTGTATATAATACTCTAGTGATTAGACTTGGTCGTAGCATTATGATCAAAGTATCAAGGAAACATATTACGGAGTTTAAACACTTATCTTTTGGAACTTCATAAATACGACATCGACATAATCTGTGTATTTAGTTACTTAATTATGTATAAGACATAGGTGTTGATTTCATCCTAGGAAACCTTGTATTATTACACTGGTTTAAGGAAGTAGATGTATGAACTTGTTTTCATAATAGAAAGGGAAATCATGATTGGTCTTGTTCTTTATTGAATATCTTTTGGATGACCAATGGAAGATGACAAGGTCGAACCTATCTTAACTTATGTTGTGACTTAAGGTATAACCGGTCATAACTAATAATGTATAACAAGTTGTAATCGGTAACAAGCTACTTTGTGAAGCATGGGGTAACCGGTCACAAGTACATTGGGAAGTTAGTTGTAATCGGTCACAAGCTACCTTTTGGAAGAAAGGTGTAATCGATCACAAGCTAATTTGGGAAGTTAGTTGTAATCAGTCACACGTTTCTTTGGGAACCAAGGTGTAACCGATCACAAGCTAACTCAGGAAGTAAGGTGTAACCGATCACAAGCTACCTCGGGGAAACAAGGTGTAACCGGTCACAACATGGTTTGGGAAACATGGTATAACCGATCACAACTTACATTGTGAGGTTGGTACAACTGATCCCAATGAGCAAAACCAAATTTCCAATATTCACATATTTTTTTATATTTTGTGTGAAGCTTGGAATTAGGGTTTGCTGAGAATCTTCTAGATGTCGACATATTTGAACATGTACCTAACTCTTATCATTAATTGTTCAAAGATATTCCTTGATATCAAGGTGATCCCAGGTCCGAAAAATTGAAAAGCATTTAATTATGATTTTCATAATATATGTTTTAATTACCAGCAATTAAAGCATATCCTCTAGAATATTATTAGTTAATATGCTAGACTAATAATAGAAGTTTTCTACGAGAGTTTTCGGAAATATAGTTTGGTAATTAATTGGAAGGAAAACCGAAATTAGGTACTTTAATGTGAATATCTTGAGAATATTTTCGATTTTGGAATTTCTTTGTTGTCCAAACAACCTTGGTGTATAAATACTTGAGTTTGCATTTCTAGCAAACCAGCGCCAGGAAAACTTCATTCTTGTTGTTTTTTGTGGAGCCGTCTATCTGGAGAGGAAAGTACCCAAATTAGGCGAAATCTCTTACGACCGCTCGTTTAAAAACTTCTGTGGGATCAAGAATCTCTACGAGTACCATTGGTGGGAAACTAGATAATTGCATTGTTATTGTAGTTTTCAATTGTTGATTTGATTGACTAACGGTTGTTGAAATTTTGGTTGCACCTAGTTTGTTTATTTTTGAGAACCTTCTCTTTTGATATAAGGCTCACTCAAACGATATCAAAGTGTCGACGGGTTCTTTAGAACCATTTTCGGATCTAAAGATATCTTGTGATAATCCATTGTTAATAGACTCTGTTATGTGTGTGATTGATCACAAGAGGATTCAAGTGGTGTTGTGCAGGTTATTATTGAAGACAAATGAAGATCTGAAGACGGGGAGTTTTTCTTTCCTACCATTCAACGTGTCGCAGGACTCTCACTCTTCATTCTTACCTGGACACATGTGTGACCCATAAAAAGCTATTTATTATTGAGAGCAACTTCATAAAACCCTTTCTTGTGAGGCAGATTCGATACTTTCGATCACTCTCGAACCTGAATTTCTTTCGATAAGGGATGATTATTTCTCTCTCAACTTTTAAGGATGAGAGTGTGTTCATATATATGTCTAACTTCTTATGACTAGTGTGCAGAATCTTTATGTCTTCTTAGCGCGTTGGATGCTATCATTTCGGAGAACTAGTAAGTTGGAAAAGTAGGTTTTGTGGGTATATCTCTAGTAAACCCTCACGAGACTATAACTCGTACACTAGGGACACCTAGGGGTTCAAAGGCTTGTTATACATGCTAAGTGTGACCGTATCCTCAACGAAAGGGAGTTGTATGTATGTTTTAGAATTAGTTTAGTTTGATTTGCTCGAGGACTAGCAAAGTCTAAGTGTGGGGGAATTTGATAAGTGTCTTATACACCGTTATTTTATCTATAGTTTATGCTTTCTTTGCTATATTTTCTTGAGAATTATGTATTATTACGTGTGTTTTGAGTTTTATAAGTACTTTGGAGTAAAAGATGGTGAAATTATCCATTTTGAGCAAATATGGCGAAGCAGCATTTCATGTGCATTGCTGTTGGGAGCGGAACCGAGCGGAGTCAAGCCAAGCCAATATAAGGGCTGCCATTTGGTGGCCTGTATCGTTTTGATGGGTGCCTCTGTCAATTTCCATTCCTACACATAACTGGTGGCCTTCATCTTACCTATGGGTGCCAATATAGATTCTCACTATTACCCAAACTTAAAACTGAGGGAAATGTTTTCTCTCAAATCATTTATGCGGCTGCGCCTTCATGATGCCATGAATTAAGAGAAGAAGCAACATCTCAGTTGCTGTAACAATTAAAGAATGAAATGGAGAGTGGATCTGTGTTGAGTTAACGATATTGAGAAGAAGAATGAGAATCTGTTGTTGTTGAAGTGAAGAAGAAATCTAACTTAGGGTTTATTTGAATATGAAATCGGTAGCCGAATGAATTAGGGTTTGAAACTGAAATGAAAGTTAGAGTTTCGATCTGTAATATCAATTCTAAAGATTTTACATATTGATATTACACTATTATTTTTCAGTACATCTTACAGATACATGGGAGATATATTTATAACAACAGACTTAGACAGACTTGGTCAAGTAAAGTCAGTACGACTTGACTTGACTGAACCCTATATTCCTAATACACCCCCCTCAAACGTTACAGGCAGACACTGTAAAAGTTTGACAAGTAAAAAGAAAAGATAGTACTACACCCTCTCAAACTGACACAATAGTAAACAAACAGAAAAACAAAGTAAGTTGCAGCTTCGCAAAAACATCAGCAACACCAGAGACAATAACAGCAGTCGCAGGAGCTGAAGAAGACATATCAGATGCAGAAGTAGAGGTAATAGTCAAATGTAGTAATAGTCGTACATGGAACCACCAAACTGAAAGAAGTAGAAATAGCACCAGATGTGCTAGACATATTAAACTGCAGCAACATGTCCAGCAGGAAAACATCCACAACCAAACATGACTTCCAATTTAGCAGACATTCAGTTTGTCAGAAGCGGGTGAACATCAAACTGCAGGATAGTAGTAGTACATGTACTGACAGCAATAGTAGAAGTATTAGTTGATGAAGGAATTGCACCAGAAAATATTGAAGTAGCAGGGAAAGTAGTAATCATTGAACCTTTTTATGAAAATTAGAACTAGCAGCAACACAAGTTAAATGACAGCAGAAATAGTAGCTTCTGGCATTTGTTTTGGTGTTCTCTGTTGGTTAAGAGAAGCAAATTGTTTTTGGTGTTCTCTGTTGGTTAAAAGACTCAAATTGATATTTAGAAACTGGTGTTTATAAGACCAGATCTGTAAAGGATTGATATGACTTGTTTTGAAGTAACAAGTCATATAACTGGTTACTGAAAAGTTTTTAGGACCAGTTAGGTGTTGAAAATTATTACTTCATATGTTAAACTCACACAAAAAGAAGTAATAATGAACAAATGGGGAAAATTGTTATTAAAAAGTTATTACCCATATGAATGTTGATATTACCCGGAAGCTACTGCTGTTGGATTGATGCTGAAGTTGTTGCTTCTGTTGTTGTTGATTATTTGATCCTGTTGATAAGAAGTTGATGTTGTTGTAACCCTAGCTTGAATTTTTCCCTGTAATCTCAACTTAAAGACCTTCCATCCAAACACCCAAAATCTTGAAAGAATCAATAACTAGAACTAATTCCTTCAGCAAAATCTGAGTTACAAACATTCCTCCTTACTGTTGCTGCAGAAAGAACATGAACAATCCTATGCAGAACTGATGAGATAGATCAACGAATAATTATTGTAATGGGATCCTGCATTGTTCAAATTCCTTAACCAATCCAACATCACTGAACCCTAAAAAGAATTGAGCAAGTCCTTGAAGATAAAGAGCAGATTGATAAACATCTGTAGCACTAATAATCTACATTAAAATACTTCTTCTTAATCTATTAGCATCTAAGAAAAACACTTACTAATCCATCCATCTGAACTAATACAACACCACTAATTGCTTTCAAGATTTCATTCTTCCCTGTAGAATGAATCCAATCATACCCAACTTTATCAATATACCCAGATTGTAATATCTTATATCGATTCATAATCCCAGGAAGAATCAATCTTAACCCACATTCCATTTCTTCAACTTTAGTTATCAAATTCTTTGATGGGTATTTCCAAACAAGTGGATAATCTGCAGATTTTTCTGTAACTAGGATGAAAATCACCAAACCAGAGAACGGGTTTTTGTATTGAGTTATGCCAAGTTGGGAAAAGAAGTTGAGAAACATCTTCATAAGCAGCAAGAAATTGAAAACCATAATTGATAACCCTAATTTTGAAATCAGGAACTGAGAGTATTTGTAATTGAATCAAAAAATTACCTCCATCGAATAAAAATCATCATCGTTGTAGCCAAAACACCACAAATTTCTGATCATTAGAGCAACAGAAGTAAAAGCTTCTTCAATATCAGAATTTGATTTCTTCTTCTTTTCCTTTTTCTTCTTCTTCTTGTAACCTTTTGATGATGACGATGATGATGCGGAAGAAACTGAAGATTCATTCTCCATTAAACCTATGATGGAAAAATAATTTCAGTGGTTGCATAAATTGAGCAACATAGTTGACACTAAAGCAGATATCAGGTCTGGTCATTGTCAAATACTGAAGACCTCCTACCATACTCCTATATTCAGTAACATTTGATAAAGGAGTACCAGTAGAAACTGACACTCTTGGTCCTTTGGTAACTGGTGTTTTTGAAGGTTTGCATTTAAGCAAATCATACTTCTCTAACATCTCCAACGTATACTTCTTCTGAGTTAATAAGAGCTGTTGTGAATTGTTCTGAAACTCTGCTTCCATGCCCAAGAAATAATGAAGAATACCTAAGTCTTTAACTGGATAACTCTTCATAAGAAAACCAATAATGCTGTCACTGAAACCAGTAGTAGAGCAGGCTAAGATGATATCATCAACATACAAGAGAAGCACAACCATATTGTCACCAGACTGATAAACAAAAATAGAATGATCACAGTTTGATCTAGTGAATCCAAATTCTATCAATGTGCTACAAAGTCTCTCAAACTAGGCTCTGGGTGCCTGTTTAAGACCATATAAACTTTTCTTGAGCTTACATACAAAATATGGATGTTGAGGATCTTCAAAACCTTTAGGCTGCACCATATAGACATCTTCTTCAAGAAAGCCATGAAGAAAAGCATTACTAATGTCTAATTGCTTGATTGACCAATTTCTAGTAAGAGAAATTATTAGAACAATCCTGACAGTTGCTGCCTTCACTACAGGACTAAAAGTTTCAAAATAATCTACTCCATCCATCTAATTATAACCCTTAGCCACAAGTCTGGCTTTAAATCTCTCAATAGTTCCATCAGCATTCAGTTTGACTTTATAAACCCATTTATTACCTAACACATTATAACTAGGATCATTTGGTACCAGATCCCATGTATCATTTTCAATTAATGCTACATTCTCATTCTACATTGCTACTTGCCACTTTGGATTTTTGCTTGCAGTCTTGAAGGATTTTGGATCAATAAAATCTGAACTAGTAGCTGTAAAGACTGTACTTAACCATACAATGAGAAACAAAGTCTGTAGGAAATGATTTTGGTTTAGTAATCCCTGATCTGGACCTTGTAATAATAGGAGATGAAATCCCAATAGAATGATGAAGAGAAGTATCAGAAGTATCAGCAGAAGCAACACCAGTGTCAAGTTCAGTTGAAGAAGTAGAAGTAATAGTTGAACTTGAAGTTTCATCAAAAGGGAAATAAGATTCATCAAAGTTCACATGAACTGTAATATATGTCTTCTTACTGGTTAAGTCAAAACACTTATAACCTTTATGAATAAGACTGTAACCTAAGAAAACACATTTTGCAGACTTGGCACTCAACTTGTCTGCTCTATAAGGCTCCAAATTAGGATAACAACAACAGCAAAATACTCTAAAGAATGAGTAATCTGGAAGGGTATTGAAAAGCATTTCATATGGAGACTTGAAGCTAAGAACTTTTGTAGGTAGTCTATTAATGATATAAGTTGCAGTCAAGAAGGAATCATACCAGAATGCTTTGGGTAGAGAGGCTTGAAAAGATAGAGTATTGTCCATTTCAGTGATATGCATGTGCTTTCTTTCAGCTAAGCCATTTTTTTGATGCAAATAAGGACAAGAAGCTCTCAAAACTATCCCACATTGGTCCAGATATTCTTTAAACTGTCCCTTAACTAACTCAAGAGCATTATCACATTGGAAGTACTTGATAGAAGTAGATAAAATATTCTCTGAAGTAGCCTTGAAATGTTGAAAACAAGATAAGCTGTCAGCTCTACTCTTAAGGGGATAAATCCAGTTATATCTAGAATAGTCATCAATAAACAAGATATAATACTTGAAGCCCAAAGAAGAAGCAGTTGGAGCTGGACCCCAGATATCACAGTGAACCAGATGTAATGGAGATGTTGTAGTTCTCTTGGAATCATAGAATGGTAGCCTATGATTTTTACCTTTCTGACAAGATTCACACAAACATGGATTTTCAGAAGGAACTGAGATAGATGATGTACTGGCAATCTTCTTAAGAATCACATCAGAAGTATGACCTAATCTATTATGCCATAAGGAAGTATTTGAATTAGCAGTAGAAGCTGTTAAAGCAAAAGAAGTAATACCTTCCATTGGATACATATTATTTTTAATTTTTCCTTCAGCCAACACCTTTCACAAATTTTATCTCATATCCCCAATCAAAAAACTCTACTGAAACCTTATTATCCTTTGTAAAATTAGCAATGGAAAATAAATTCTGTTTGATAGTAGGCACATATAAAACATTATCCAGATGAAACTGACTATAGGTAGTATCCAGCACAATATTACCTGTTTTCTCAATGGGTAAAATATAGTGCCATCTCCTACCATAACTTTGTATGTCCCATCATAAACCTTTGCATTGCCTAGTAGATTAATATCTTTAGTTAAGTGACTAGTTGCTCCTGAGTCAGGCAACCAAACAGAACCAACATTGCAATCTGAACTAGTTAATGATGTAGAATTTACTTGTATTGAAGCAAATGCTTGTTGAAGAGTATTTGTAGCACCACTACTCTCAGCCTTATCCTTACCCTTTCCAAATGGAGCTTTATTAGGAATATACCTAAAATGACATATATTCCTTGTGTGCCCCTTCTTCTAACAAATCTGCATTCAACTTCACTAAATTCTTGTATCACATTCTTGCTTTTACTATCATTGTTAGAAGTAGATGCATTATGAGAGTTATTGTGCTTAGCATAATAAGCAGAACTTTGAGAATCAAGAATTGATGAGGACTCATCATCTTCTACTTTGAGCCACTGCTCATGATGTAATAATCTTGAAAGAAGATCATGTAATGAAAAAGAAAAAGTGTTAAGCAGTGTTAAGCAAAAAGCATAAATAATTGCATAACATCTTATGAATATGCAATTATGAATGCATGACCAGTTATGCATTATTTAAAAATGACAAAATGTTAAGCATGGTTGTGAAATATGAGTGCATAATATGTTATGCACCTTAAAAAATAATTGCATAACTAGTTATGCAGCTCCAATGTTTAATGCATGATTAGTTGCGCATTGTTTAAAATATCTGAATCACATGTTATGCATATATATATATATATATATATATATATATTATATTTGTTATGCATTCCCTGATGAGTGTTATTAATCATGTTGCAGTATCATGAGAACTTTAGAGATGCGTACAGTCCAATGGAGTTGGAACTCTGTGAACCAAGAGAACCAAGAAACATGAAATATATATATGAACTCATCGCAATGAATCTTGAAGAAAATAGGGACAAGTATGAAGAAGCATTTCATGATACATTGCAGATCATTGAACAAGAAACGTGTCCCGATAGTCCTGGAAAAAGGTTGAAGATTGTTCAAGAAATGCTACAAGACATGAAACAGACTCAGGAAACAAAAAGAAAGAATGGAGAAGCATTCAATTCTGACTGGTATGATGATCTGAAGAAGTTGCTCATTGCTTCAGGCATAAAAGAGGAGGTGCGAGTGGAATCATCAGGTGGCCCTAGCGTCGATGCATCATCAGCTGAGCCTAGCGTCCAACTGAGATGTTGCTTCTTCTCTTAATTCATGGCATCATGAAGGCGCAGCCGCATAAATGATTTGAGAGAAAACATTTCTCTCAGTTTTAAGTTTGGGTAATAGTGAGAATCTATATTGGCACCCATAGGTAAGATGAAGGCCACCAGTTATGTGTAGGAATGGAAATTGACAGAGGCACCCATCAAAACGATACAGGCCACCAAATGGCAGCCCTTATATTGGCTTGGCTTGACTCCGCTCGGTTCCGCTCCCAACAGCAACGCACATGAAATGTTGCTTCGCCATATTTGCTCAAAATGGATAATTTCACCATCTTTTACTCCAAAGTACTTATAAAACTCAAAACACACGTAATAATACATAATTCTCAAGAAAATATAGCAAAGAAAGCATAAACTATAGATAAAATAACGGTGTATAAGACACTTATCAAATTCCCCCACACTTAGACTTTGCTAGTCCTCGAGCAAATCAAACTAAACTAATTCTAAAACATACATACAACTCCCTTTCGTTGAGGATACGGTCACACTTAGCATGTATAACAAGCCTTTGAACCCCTAGGTGTCCCTAGTGTACGAGTTATATTCTCGTGAGGGTTTACTAGAGATATACCCACAAAACCTACTTTTCCAACTTACTAGTTCTCCGAAATGATAGCATCCAACGCGCTAAGAAGACATAAAGATTCTGCACACTAGTCATAAGAAGTTAGACATATATATGAACACACTCTCATCCTTAAAAGTTGAGAGAGAAATAATCATCCCTTATCGAAAGAAATTCAGGTTCGAGAGTGATCGAAAGTCTCGAATCTGCCTCACAAGAAAGGGTTTTATGAAGTTGCTCTCAATAATAAATAGCTTTTTATGGGTCACACATGTGTCCAGGTAGGAATAAAGAGTGAGAGTCCTGCGACACGTTGAATGGTAGGAAGGAAAAACCCTCCGAATTGTTTTGAAAACACACATCTTTTATTGTTTTGAAAACCCGTTTTTCTGACGATCCCTAAGAAAGGAAATCAACCACTTAACGAAGGTGGGAATATGCTTACTTACCTTGTTATCCATTCGATGTGTAGTTAGCACCACTCTCACATCGTCCATAGAAACGTTTTCGGTCTTCAATCCTTGTCTTCATCTTCGTCTTCGGTCTTCACCTGTCGATGATAACTCTTGAACTTCGTAGAATCTTGACAATGTAACACTTTTCTCTAATTCCTTGTTGTTTGAAACTTCATTATGGATATTCCTTCTTTCCATTGGCTTTATTGAAAGAATAAACTAAAAACAAACCGAAATATGATACAATACATTTTTCTTGTCTTTTTTTTTTTTTAATTTGAGACAAGAAAAATAAAACAAATACAAAATGAAAACAAAACAAAACAAAACAAAAACAAAAAAACTAATAATGAACCTAACAAAAAAAAGAAAATTCTTTTTTTTCATTTTTTTTCATTTTTTATATATTTTTGACAAGAGACCTAGCATAATGATGACCATGTCACAAGATTTATTTATTTATTTATTTATTTTTGAGATAAGAAAGAATAAAATACAAATTAACAAATAAGATAAAATAAAAATGTAAGTACAAAGGCCATGGTGTAAGTACTTTACCGCTCGATTCTTCACAACTTGTATGTCTCGATATCATAAACTTCTTGAACTCTCATCTTGATAATCTTCACTCTTGTACATAAGTCTTCAACTCGTAAGAATTCTACTCCTTGCTTTGTTGCTTTACTTCAATCTGAAATTTGCTCATTTCTGTACCGTTGCTTGAAAACCTTAAACGTCTGCAACTTTCCTTCGAATTTGTGATGCTTTGCTTGATGATGATGATGGTGTTTCTATGGACCTGTTGGTGTAGAGACAGATAAAGTGGATGGTGCTAACTGCGAACAAGATTAAAAGTGGTATGTAAGTTAGCAATTCGATGTCACCATCATGATTGATAAAATAGCACTCAAGAGATCAAAGTAGTGTTTCTATTGGTGAGAGGTTGGGTAGCTCATCATTCTACCCAGAGTTTACGTACGGTGACACACACTCTAAAAGCACATATTTATACACGTACAAAGAAGTGAAGGTCAGTGCCTCTCATGATGTAACATGGGTAGTCTCCACTATAATGGATCACAACTCTAATACCGAATTCAATCTGCACCTCATTTGCAAATGGCATGGTTAAATCCAACTTTAACTCTCATACAAGCAAGAAACCCGATCACGTTCTCTGGCATCTCTAAGTTCAGTCACTCTTGTGAGAATTTCGATGTAACCTTAGCGACATGTGTACTATGTGACTCTAAACTAACTACAAGTTAGAGTTTTTGATGCACTAATTTACACAAAAGTTGAAAAAAATTGAAAAATTTACAATGCAAATGCTTAACTACTCCCCCACACTTAAACTTTACATTGTCCTCAATGTAAATTAAGTCATCCAAGTAGAGTCAAGGTGGTAATCCAACATGAAATGTGAAATCAGAAAAAGTAAATACAAGACAATAAAAAAATGAAAATAAGATTAAAAAAAATACTCATCCAATGGGTTGCCTCCCATGTAGTGCTTGGTTTAAATTCGTCATCCCGACTATCAAGACGAATTCCCCATACACCAAGAACCTGAAAAGTTGGGGATCCACCCATAGAACCTGTTTTGCAAACACTAGCTTCACAAAAATATTAGTCATATAAAACAAAAATGAAGCTATTAACTGATAAAAGTTTCCCCTACACTTATTCTTGTCCACACTTGGAAGTGTATAAAGAATACAGAAGTTGGGAACTTCCACGGTTTCTTGTTCCAAAACCTGTATAGTTTGATAATCAAGTATCTCTAAAGGAGGATATCGAGAAATAAAGTCATTCAACAATATTCTCGAAGAACATACATCCAATCCAATAAGAGGTAAAGGAGAAGAAACAATATGCAAAGGATTAGACAAAACTATCACAGTATCTTGTATTACGCAATTCTCTTCATCCTTGGACAATTCAAGTGAACTATTCACCTTTTGTATATCGTGGTCCTCTATCAAACCTTGCAACCATTCTTCATTCGTCTTTGCCTCTACTAAAGCCTCGACATCAACATCATCATCACGGTCCTTTGTAGGTTCAATTGGGTCTTCCAAAATATTACTCAAATCGGTCTCATTCTCAACACACTCCTTTTTGTTGTAAGGCACATACTCCACTGCGGATCCAAATCTCGCTATAATGAACTTTTTTAGAACACTAAAAAATGCATCATCCTCAAGCTCCACCCTTTGAATAGGCTCTTGATCATTATTAAGATCAATGCTTGAGTAAGCTACACTAGCGTCATCATATTCCTCTTCGCCTTTATCTTGATCCCAAAAAGCTTTCATTGTTCACTCCTCGTAGATGTCATCATGAGTTGGTTCAAGCAATGTATCATAATCACCGTCACTTTCATAGTTAACAAAAGGTTCTTCATCGCTGAATTTAGTGTTGCCAATCTCTAACTCATCCTTTTGAATAGGTGAATGATCATTAGTAAGATCAAGAGTTGAGTTAGCTACACAATTATCAACGGAAGTGCCGAAGTATTGGCCTTTTTCAACATTAACATCAATCAAATATTCATCACAAACCATATGCACACATATCTTCCTTGCATTGATCAATGCCTCTTCGCAAGTTAGCAATACCTTCACGAAGTTCTTGGAGTTAGTCTTCTCTAGTCTCTTTATCTTTTTGAAACTCTTGTTGTACAAAGTTGAAAAATTTGTCTACAAAGTTAGAGACTTTTTGTTCACGAGCATAAGAATCCTCCCATCCTTGTGGTTTTGCACACACATACCCGCCATAAGGTTGTTGAGGAAAACCATAAGGTTCCATGGAATATTGGTCATAAGCAATGAATTGGTTTTGATTATACCCCTGGAATTGGTAGTTGTCATATTGTTGAGGTTGTTGAAAACCGTATCCATTCATGTAGTATGCTCCTTCCATGAGAACACAAGTACCTGAAATAAGATTCCCGAACCAAGGTTAAAAACCAGAAAATAAGAAATGTAAAAAAAAAAAAAAAAAACCAAAAAAAAAAAATAACAACCCGGTGCCTCCCTGGCAGCGGCGCCAAAATTTGATCGTTGTCGTATGCGTCAAAAACAAATTACTTTCTCACTACTAAAAATATATAATATAGTAAGGGCAAGAAAGGATCGTTCCCACAGAGAGGACTAAGGTTGTCAATATGTTTCGGTTTCTTAAATAAAACAATGGGGGGATTTTCTGATTTATGTAAAGTAAAGTAAACTAAAAACAAAACAAAGCAATAAAACAAGCAAATCAGAGATATGTGAAAGTATTGGTCAAGGATTTCGTTTTCATTCACTAACATGTTCTTGTCTTAATAACTAGAATTGATATTTAATCTCTCATTATCAAAAGCCCTATGATACCTTGATTGCAAGAATATCCCGCTAATTTCCTATTGTCATAAACAAATACATTAAAAGATGCGAATATGAATTCTACCAAAGAAACATCCTAACGTGTAAAAGCACTAATCAAGTTTAATTCCCGACGAGCAATAAGATTCATGAAATTAGGCTAATCAATACAATTGAAATACATTGCGCAAACAATTTAACAAAGGTCACGATTCACATATGATCATAAGGATGGATCACTACAAGCTATAATCATATTTTTGCTACTTGTATTCAAGGATTATCACTTTTACGTATAATAAACCCTAAACTAGCAATAGATGTGATTACAAGTTCTACCAATTTGCAACTTGACAAAACAATCAATCATGTTATAATACGTCAATCATATAACTATATTTTCATAGAATCGTAAACGATAAATATGAGACAAAACTAATATATCAAACCCAAAATCATGTTATGTGAAATCCAACTAATCCATAACCAAAAGAAAATTAATTACTCATGCTCAAGGATTTCATAACAAGAAGAAAAAGAAAGGTTTTCATGTCTAAACCCTAGAACAAAAGTAGAAGCAAAGATAATAAAAGAGATGCCTTTTGTTGTTGTGTGAATAAGCTTTTTATATCCTAACTTGTTCTCAACCTCGACCAACGACCACTGTCCGCTTCCATATGGCCCATGAGTGAAGCCCAATCAGAACAGGTCCAAATCCATTTGAGTCAGCTCCTGGATCGGTGAATCAACTCACTTGACTCCGATTCAGGCAGAGTTCTGTCTATTTCTGGATGATTCCCGTCCATTTCAGGCTATTCTTCCCTGCCATAATTCATACACAACATTCATATCATACCCATTCATTCACTCAGACAAACCCAGGCCTCCAACTCATACAATATCAATCTCTTTATAGTTTCCTTGCCTCTTTGTTCTATTGGCAAATTCCAGCACCACTAGCAAAGTCTAAGTGTGGAAGAATTTGATAGGTGTAGAATACACCCTATTTATTATCTATTGACTATTGTTTATGCTTTCTTTGCTATTTTTCTTGTAAGTTATGCATTTTACGTTTGTTTTTGAGTGTTTAGCTACTTTGGAGTCAGGTGAAGAAAAAGAAGAAGAAATCATCCAAAACTGCACGAAGAGGGCAAAAGGTCATTGCACGAGCAAGCACTATTGGGAGCCTGGCTAAGGTTAAGGGGCAACTCTTGTTGGAGGAATACTAAAACCATCCTAGCTGAGGTTAAGGGGCTACCATTTGGTGGCCATATTCCAGCAGTGGGTGCAAATAGCCGTCCCACTTTTATTACCCTAAAATTCGAGAGATTTGTTTTCTCTCATTCTATTCATTCACCTGAAATTGAGAGTTCAAAGCTGCTGCTACTGAAACCAGAGAAAAGCTGCTGCTAAAGATTGGATCGAGGCACAGAGAAATCGAGAGAGTTAAGAGCAGATTTTGAGAAATAACGAATGAGAAGTTTCCGCTACTGAAGGTGGATTAGAGATTGAATCTAATGGGTTTTGAATCTGCAATCGAGATCCAGAGAAGATGATAGTTTGAGCTGCTGCAATTAGATCGAGAAGCAGTCAGGGTTTGCTAGTGTTGTCAATCGATGGAGATGCTGCAATAAACCAAGAACATACATGGAAGATTGAGATGAATCTCTGTGGTGGTCGAAGCAATGGAAAGATGGGTCTGTAATGGAATCGGAGATGGGTTAGATGGACGAAGATCTGGTGCTGTGGTTTTGCCGGAGACGAGAAGGATGGAGTTGCTGGTGGATTCAAGAATTACTGGGTCAGTTGCTTCTGTTGGTGGTAAGAAGAAGAATGAGGAATTGATGATGCAGTGATGGAATGGATTGGAATATGGGATTGATGGATTTAAATGTGCTGTGTCACTGAATTAGTGAATGGAGGAGGAACTGGTGGTATTGAATCTGTCAAATTGGGAGAAGAAGTAGCTGGATCAATGGTTGCTGTTATGAAGAGAGGGTGCTGTGAATTGATGGGTATGACTCAGTTGAAGTCATGAACAGATGTAGGAGAAGTTGATGGTGGTTCCAAATTGGTTTTGGTGATGAATTAGAAGATGGGTGAAACTCACTTCGAGTTTGGGTTTCTGCTGATGAGGATTGAAGCGGTAATTCAGAGTTACAGCCGTGGATGTTTGAGATTCAAATTGAAATTGAATGGGTTTGTGTTGGTGATGAAGTAGAGAAGCCAAATGGGTTGAGCTGATATGATATACAGGGGAAGTGTTGCTGCTATTTCAAATTGAAATTGCTGCAGTGAAGATTGCTTGAACTAGATGTATGTTAGGAAGGATGCAGGGAAAGAAAGAGGCCGGAATTTGGCCTGGAATGTCCTGTAAACAACCGAAACTCGGCCGATTTTCCAATATGGCGAGTCAACTCGTGAATTGAGTCAGGTGAGCCGATGACCAATCCAAACCAGCAACTCAGACCAGTCAGCCGATTAAGACAGCTAACTCAAGCTGACTGGATGTGGCTAACTCAGACCTTGACTCTTTGACTAACAGTGGACCGTTAGGTCAGGGTTAAAATTAACGGCACCATGACGGAATATTCCGGAGACGGAGAAGAATATTCAGATGACTGGCAGCACTATTCCGGTGCCGTTGCAGGCCGAAATTCCGGTGGTACCATGATTTCTCCGGAGACCCAACTTGTGCAGGATTTTGTGAAGAGTATTCTAGACTCATGGGTGTGAAGACTTGGATTTGGAATTGGATGAGGAATTTTGAAGAAAAGTGGAGGAATTTTACAAAGATAAGGACTTGGAGATTGAATGGGAAAGAGATTCTATTCCTAAGAGGATTGCTAGCAAATTGAAGCTTATAAATAGAGAAGTTCTCTACTTTTCTCAACATACTTACACACTTCTACACCTCTACAAACACTACACTTTGGTTTTTGTTTGCTTTCTCTTCTCTTTATTCTTTGTGAACTTCAAAACCATGAGTAGCTAATTTAATTATTGATTGAGGATGAATTCCTAGTTTTTAACATGATTTGAGTTTTTGTTTTAATTCTACCTTGAAGTTTTTCACATGATTATCGTTTGTTTTTGCTAATAAGAATGTTTATGCTTGTTTGATAGATTGTTTAGGTGCGCAACTAAATTGATTTGTTAATTGATCTAAAGCTAGTGAAAGTTAGGGGATAAGTAATCGTTTCTTGACTATTTACATAAGTAGAAAACACGAGACCTTGCGGAGGGATTCCGTGGAGCAATTGTGTGTGAAAACAACATTAGCAAGTAGACCTTGATCTAAGAGTCTAACTACTAATATCAACCTAATAAATTCATGAATCTTAATGCGTTTGATTAAATTACATCTTGAGTGATCTACTACTTGATGGTTTGATAAATAGAATCCGGTAGTCGAGAACTTCCGTATCCGGTGATACAAGGAATTTAGGGGTTAGCACTGATCTAGTTGTTATATCTACGGTTGGTGATAATCTATGATTAATAAAAAAGTGGAAAACAACATAACTTGAAACATTGTTTTGCAACGAATAAGGATTCATTGGTCTTGTCTCTCTTATTGATTTCAACTTTATCTTCTTAATTGCTTTTTTTGCTTTTTAAATCTAAAACCAAAACCCCCCTTTTGTGACATTAAAAAACAACTAAAACCTCTTGTTCCTCGTGGGAACGAACTTAACTACCACCATATTACTTGTTAATTGAGTGGAAAAATATTCACTAATTTGTTGTGGTTACGACACGCATCATTACCAAACAAATTCTTCCTTTGTTGTTGGAATATGATCCAAAGGACTTGCTATTCACGTGTGCGACTCTAGAAGTCGAAGGCACACAGATACTGAGGAAACTAAGTAGCTAGGGGTAGTCTGCTTGGTCTCAACTATACGAAGTTGGTATTATATTTTGTATAACGACTTAATTCTGAGAGTGTTCAAAACTGGACTAGGTCCCGGGATTTTTCTGCATTTGCGGTTTCCTCGTTAACAAAATCTTGTTGTGTCATTTACTTTGTTTCCGTATTATAATTGTTATTATAATTAAGTAAATTACACACGTACGTTAACTCCATAACACTTGATAATGATCCTATAGAGTTTCGGTGTAATACTGTACCTATTATCAAGTGAAAACTTTGTTGTTGTATCGTCTCGATCTTGAATCCATAGTCAATCACACAAGTGATCTTGTTGTTGTATTGTATCGATCTCTTATCCATAGAAGATCACACAAAGTGTATACCAAAATTGTTGTATTGTCTCGACTCTGTCCATAAATGATCACACTTGGTAAATGACTTATAGGTTGATAAATAAAAGATTGTGGTGTGTTTGGGTACCCTCGTCTTTTCACCAACTAATATCCAGCCTGTAATTCTAAAATCTCTCTTTAGAAAATATCTAATATTAGTTTAGCACTTAACTAATATAACTTTTCAAGAGATATGTTTTGATTGATGGAAAATCAAAAACATATTATTCGAAAATCTTAATTAAAAGATTTTTAATATTTCGGTTTGGGATCACCTTGAGTATCAAGGAATATCTTTGAACAATTAAAAATAAGAATTCTAAACATGTTCAAATTATGTCGACATCTAGAACTTTCCTATTTAGCAAACCCTAATTCCAAACTCACACAAAACCATAAGTAATATGTGAATGTTGAAAATCGGTTTTTCTCTCTTGGGACCGATTTTACCATGACTCCTAACATAGGTTAAGAGTGGTTCAACCAAGTCTCCAAATATAGGTAGGGATCGGTTCTACCATGAATCCCAACAAAACCTAGGACCGGTTCTACCATATATCCCAAAGTAGGTTGGGACGGTTGTACCATAACTCTCAACATAAGTTAAGATCGGTTCAACGATATATTGCATCTTAGGTTCGAATTGGTCATCCAATAGATCTTCATAGAAAACCGGACCAAAACGCCTATAGATTTCTTTTCGATTACGAAACAAGTTTTGTATATGTGCTTCCTTTAAACATGTGTAATCAAACATAGTTTCCTAGGATGAAATCACATCTGTATCCAATACACAATCAAGTAATGAGTTACATAGATTATGTCGATGTTGCATTTACGAAGTTCAAAAAATAAACGTTATACTTCGTAATTAAACTAGGGATTAACCCGTGCCGTAACGGCATAGGAATAGTTTTTATTTGGTTATGAATTTTTTGATGTATGGATATTAAATATAATATTTATTACTTATCAAGTTTACCCTTCTTATCATTACAAAAGTAAAGGAAACACTGATAGGTATTTCTATTTTTGGTACGCAAACTTTTTCTTATGTACTCGTATGTGATTCATTTTTAGCATTTTCCACCTTCACGTTTTCCAAACTATGCCTCTCCTTTCCCGAGTTTTATCCTCGGGCCAGACATAGAATTATATCGGTATTATTTTTCGCATTTTTTTCCAAAAAAAACAACTATTATTTGAAATGGTATTACCCTTCTGCATATCCTTTATTTTAGTGACCAAGTGCAACCAAAATATTAAACTATGTTGGATTTAACAAAATTACAGCACCTGAACTCATACGTCTCGAGAATAATTACGTAGATATTAACAGTGTTCGGATACTTGTTGATTTTTTCCCCCCTTTTAGAATAGTCTGAAAAGAGTAAAACTCAGAATTGACTCAACAATACATATACTATTGTATGTTCTTAATATTTCAATAACATAAAGAAAAGCTAATGCATTCACTCAAGCTATTATATTTTAAAACGTCAAGCCATTTTCGATGTCAACCATTCTACTCACATAGGATGTAGTTCTATTTGTTCAAAAAAAATAGATAGTCTATGTATGTAATCAATTTGGCGGATAGAGTTCACCAAACGGAATATTGGTAATGGTTTGTTCTTTCCTAACATTGAGGCGTTTTCAACATAGTTGGATCAAGAGTTGGCAAAAATCTCTGTATTTATGCTTTCTTGGGCGAGAGTAATCCAGGGATGGGTTACCTCCCTGGAAAATGTTGATGGATGACCGCATCAGGTCCGTTAAAACCTCATACCGTCAGATAACCACAGTGCTAAGTGGGGATAGTATTTGCGGAGGATCAGATCATTACAAATGGTATCAGAGTCGACCATGGGTTACCTATCAAGAATGAAAGAGCATGTTGGACGTGTTGTGTCAGGTAAGGGTCTCATGAGTGACAAAGAACGCCAAATTCTAGGATTTTAACATATCCCAGAGCCGAGGACGGATCCAATTTAAGGTGGTGGTATTATAGTACTCCGACTCAGCAGGTAGTATTTGTCGAATAGAATATAGGTAATGGTTTTTCATTTCTTAATATCGTGACTGTTTCAGCATAATTGGCTTCAGAGTTGGCAAAAATCTTTATAGTTAAGCATGCTCGGGAGAGAGTAATCCTAAGATGGGTGACCTCCTAGGAAACCGCAAATGGATAGCCGAAGCGGCGACCATGGAAACCCCACAATGTCAGATAACCGCAATGGACAAATGAGAACATTATTGGTAGAGGTTCAGGCCATTATATTCTATGACATTAACCTTCCAAATGTGAGGTTATTCGTTGCATAAAAATAATGAAACTGTTAGAGCGCTGCTCGGTCAAACTCGCAAGCGTTGCTATCTCAAGCTTGTTTGTCAAGTTTAGTGATCAAAACTATAAGTCTTGATTTCTAGTCTACTTATAGCTATGTCTCGGACTAGGATAAAATGTGTAGTTGAGCTTTATACTTCACGGCGTTCATCAATTGAAGACGAAGAACTACTAAGGAGAGCTTGTGGAACTTTATCAACAAAAGGTATGTGGAGACTGAAACTCTTCTATCACTCAGAAGTCTATTTCTACTCTATCTCCTATTTGAGACAAAAGTCGTATAACTATATAGATTTCATATTATACACATTTGATATTTCGAGCTGAGTTTAACTCGCTTACATATTTCTCGAAATATGTGTTGGTAAGCTTTCGCTTTAACCAAGTTTATCTTATATACTTGACGAAAGTCAAAAGATGATCATGTGAAAATCGCCTGGTAACATCTTACATGATTTGTGTGAGACAGTCATTTGATGTAGACTCGGAATGTTTCGTATTGATCATTCGATCACTTGAAAATTTCTTTGAAGCTAATAGTTTGTGTGAGACAGGTATTGTCGTATTCTAAGAATGTTTCAATGATTGAAATAGGAGTTTAGAACACTTAACCATAATTGGATTATAAGCACAGTATGCGTACTTGCATATGTGTTGATCCAAGACCAGAATGTAGTATGCATAATTGTATGCATACTGGTGAGGTCAGGTAAAGTTCGGGAGCTAGAGTATGCGTACCTGTACGCGTACTGGTGAAGTCAGTTGAAGTACAGGTACTAAAGTATGTGTACATGTACGCGTACTGGATTAAACTGAAGCTTGGAAGTATACGACAGTATGCGTACCCGTTTGCATACTGGCGAACACAGTCCAAGTCCGGCTACTTAGGTATGCATACCCGTTTGTATACTTGAGTGGGTTATGTTCTATAATCGGTTGTGTCATGAACTAATACATTTATATAATAAGGAAGTCAATCTTTTGCAAACCATGGCTATAATGTTCATGAATTGATTCGAGTGAATCAAACCGATTTTGGTTCAATTGTGTCTTGTATACTTCTATAAGAATATAAACGATTGAACAACTCTATAACTAGTTTCATTTGAGTCATTTGAACTAGTTGTGGTTAAGATGAATAAGGTTGATATGAAAGTGTTAATATGGCTAACTTCGGTTAACTATTGTTGATCCAACAAGGTGTACACGTTTAGGTACGGTTACCCATATCTAAATGAAGTCACTTTTCATCTGTGTGTAACAATCTAAGTTCGATCTAATGGTTGAAAAATATTAGCTTGAGTCTAATAAGGTTTTCATCTAACGTTGAATATTGAATGCTTTGTTACCAAGGTAACATTGATTGCAAACCCTGATTTGAAGACTATATAAAGGAGAACTCTAGCAACTGGGACACCTCCTATGTGATAATAGTTGCGACTAGAGTCGATTCTCCTTTAACCTTAGGTTTTTCTAAAACCCTGTAGGTTAACGACTTGAAGACTTCATTGGGATTGCGTGTTCTGATCATGCTGTCTTCTATCGTGATTGAGTACTATCTTCTCTAAGATTTGCTCGAGATTTATTCTCTGATAAGCAAGATAAAAAGTAATCACAAACATCTTCGTCTCATCGTTTGTGATTCCACAATATCTTGTTTCGCTTCCATATGATTACGATTATTGTGAGGTGATTGATATTACTAGGATGTTCTTCGGGAATATAAGTCCGGTGTATCAATTGGTTCCTATTCACCTTGATTTATCAAAATACGGAACAAAACTCATCGGTATTTCTGTGGGAGACAGATTTATCTATCTCAATAGACTTTTCTGTGTGAGACAGATTTGTTTATCAAGTCTTCGATTTTGGGTGGTAGCAACTCTTAGTTGTGGGTGAGATCATCTAAGGGAATCAAGTGCGTAGAGTCCTACTGGGATTCAGAGACGTAAGGAGCGCAACTGTACCTTGATCAGTGTGAGATTGGTTAGGCCTCAACTACATTCTAGTCCGAAGTTAACTTATAGTAGGCTAGTGTCTGTAGTGGCTTAATACAGTGCGGTGTTCAAATCTGGACTAGGTCCCATTTTTATTTATTTTTGCATTTGCGATTTCCTCGTTAACAAAATCTCTGGTGTCTGTGTTATTTCTTTTCCGCATTATATTTGTTTATATAATTGAAATATCATAGGTTGTGCGTAGTTCAATGAATTAGATAATCCAACCTTTGGTTGTTGATATAAATTGATTGACACTTGAACATTGGTCTTTGGTACCGTTCAAGTTGTTTCACATAATAATCAGGCTCACGAATTTCTATCTGTTTGATTTGCTGATTACATTGTGAAACAAAGATACAACTCTTGGATATATTTCCATTGATTGAGTATTACTGTCTAGTTTCTCTTGGAATTATATTGGAGTTTGTCCATACAGATTGCCGAAACGAAATATTGGGTGTGGTTGTTGTACCCCCGTTTTTTCAGAAACCATGATTAGTTAGTAAGTCAAATGATTAACTACATAACCTAATAACAATAGATTACAATAATAATAATAAACTATGTTATCCATCATCATTGAATAAAAATAAAGTTAAACCATTCATTAAGAAACAGTGAGACGATGCCAAATTACTGACTGGGCACCAATACTTGCCACCATCTCTATGGACCCCTTATATAATTGTTAGCCAATCTAACCGAGTTTGGCACTATTTTTTTTTTCTTTCGAGAAAAGTACTTTGAAAACATATTTATAGCAATGTTTTTTCATCCTAGTGTTTGGTAAAGATATTGTCAAGTTTTTTTTTATGCAAAACACTTCTAAAATCTATCAACTTTTAAAAGTTGGGCAGAAGGAACTTTTAAAAGCTTCAAAAGCAAAAGATATAATCCACCCTAATTTTAATTTTATTTTTCTTTTCTATCCCAAATCTTTTTTGTAACTGACAAAAGTTATCCCTAAATCTATATATCACCAATTTTTATTCGTTATATTATTTTCTAAAGATAATTATTTTTCATTTTCAAACTATATATTATACAATTTCATTAAAAGATTCTTTAATTTTATCAACAATAAATACTAAATAACTATTGATTTTTAAAATGTGGTAAGAAAAATAATACCTTCTAATAATAATACTATTAGTAAATTTAATATTACATATATGTCTAATAGTATAAAATTTACTTATTTTTAAACATAGTAGAATAAAATAAAATAAAATCCAGAGATATGCCTGTTTTTATCATTTGCTACAACAACAATAGTTGAATCTGATATTTCTCAAACACAATTTGATCGTTTTTTAAATCAGTTTTAACTTATATTTTACACACGTTCAATTACTTTTTTACATAGCTCAACACATTAACGCACATCGGAAAAGCACTTTTGTAAAACTCACAGCAATACCAAACTAATCCTAAGTATTAGTTAAGAAAAATATTTTTATTACCATCATTAATAGAATAATTATTTATTATCATTTTTAATTTGACACTTATCATGGAAATTTAATAAAAATATTTATTATGAAGAGTTAATGGAACATTAGTGACATGGAAAATTTTATCCGTTAGATGCATTTCTAATCCCAATCAGAACCATCAGTTATGACAAACGATCACATCCATAGATTTATCTTTTGTGAGGACAAATCATGACCACTCTTTACATAGGCTAAGTTATCCAAACTGTGCCATGTATTCTTGATATTCTTCCTGGACACTTTGATCATAATAAATGACCAAGTCTAATACTTGAGTATTAATTATAACCTCGCATGCATGTTATGTTGTCAATCTTAAACGACTTGAAAGTAACGATAGGAATGAAAACAAGTCAAGTCAGTATCACTAACCTCAAGTAGAAGGATAATGTCTTCATTATAGTCAATATGTCTTGACATTCTTCAGGTCTTCAAGGTAATACTTGTATGTCTCAACATTCCTAGACTCTCTAGTCTAACCTAAACGAAGTTGACTCTAGTATATTTAATCAAGCGACTCTAATTGAGTTTTGATACTAAAATATGACAACCAAACTTGACATACCAACACTTGGTGGGTTCAACCGAGCAATGCATTAAAAGATAGTCATGGTTAATGAGGACTATGGAGAGGAAAGACCTATACAATGGTTAGAAAATATGTACATTTGCGCCTGATATTTCTCACCTCATGTTCGCAATTGATCTATACTCATTTTTGGTACTCTAGAAAATAGGATTATGAACACCCTAATGGATATCCTTCATATTTATGCGGCTTGGTATGGCCAATGTGCTAACATGCAGAAGTCTGCAGTTCATTTTAGTAAGGGTGTCAGCAGTAAAAGGATATATGATTTTTCTAGTAAGCTGGGGGTTCAACAGATAGAGATTTCTGACAAGTATTTGGGGCATTATCTTCTCAAACCTGCTCACAGAAGCTCTTCGTATGAATTCTTGGAAGAAAATTTGATATCAAGCTAGCAGGTTTGAAGAGAATATTCCTTACTCATGTTGGGAGAACATTTCTTATTAAAATTGTTCTAGGTTTGATTCCTCCTTATTATATGGCGACAACTTTGATGCCAAAGAAGACTTTGCGAAGACTAACTAAATCCGTGAGAAACTTCTGGTGGAGTCATCGCAAGGATGAAAGGAAAATGCACTTCATAAATTGGGATCAGATGGAGCTTGCAAAAGATATGGGAGGTTATGGAATTAAATCTCTACAAAATCTGAATAAAGCAATGATTGCCAAACTGATATGGAAGCTATTAGATAACCTAAATTATTTTGTGTCTCAATTGATGGAAGCAAAATATTTGAAAGGAGATAGCTTTTGGAAAGCCAACAAGCCAGTCAGGTGTTCATCTACGTGGAGTGCTATGCTTAATTATAGAGAGGAAATGAAGGATGGTTGTTGTTGGTCCATTGTTGATGGAATCAAAGTTCAGATGGATGTTGATCCTTGGGTTCCTACCTTGAGTAACAAGATTCTAGAAATTACAATAAACAACGCTGTTGAGTTGAAGAATGTGAAAGATTTGATTATCCAAGAATAAAACGGATGAGATGAAGACAAGCTGCAGCAGCTGTTCAACCAATCTGATGTGACAAAGATAATGGAAATTCACATTCCTTTAGCAACAGAATCTAAAACTGGAGATAAATTGCTATGGACACATCACCCATCTGGCACTTTCTCTGTAAAATCTTTTATGAAGACTCTAGAGAACAGGAAACCATCGACTTCTTATGGAAACAACTTCCCTTGGAAAAGGTTTTGGCAGATTAAAGGGTTAGCTCCTAAAATAAAAATATTTTTTTGGAGATTATTGAAGAATGGCTTAGCTGTTTCTGGTAATATAAGTAAGTATGTAAATGGAATTAATACAGAATGTAGATTCTGTTATAGTGATGTTGAGACCATGCACCATCAATTCATTCATTGCCAGGCTACTCAAGCTGCTTTATTTTCTTCTCCTTTAAACTTAAGAATTCACTTGGAGCCAAATGACACAATTCAGGACTATATCAAGAAATGGATAGCTAAAGGAAGAGACTACTCAAGACTGAAAATGGGGGCTTGTATGTTATGGGAAATTTGGAAGACAAGGAACAGGATTATATTTGACAAAGCTAATTTCAATATCACTGCAATAATTAAAGAAGCTTTGTACTGGCATAATCTTGAGAATGATATTCTGGACAATGGTACTCTCCCTACTGAGCAAGATATGATTGATACTCAAAAAGAAAAATGGGAACCTCCTCCAAGGAATACTATTAAGGTAAAGTTTGATGGTATTGCTGATGAGAGAGGCTATGCTTGTTGTGCTGTTCCAAAGAATTGGGAGGATGAGTTCAAAGGTTACAAAATAAGGAGCTCATATACATGTCTGCAGATGAAGCTGAGGCAAATGGTGCTTTACTAGCAGTAGAGTTAGCAGCAAGTAGAGACTATAAAGACGTCATCATTGAAGGTGATTCTCTCATCATTATTAACAGTCTCAAGTACAAGAACTTTCAGAAGCCTTGGCGTATCCAAAACACCATCAGCAAAATCCAAGACCTCTCTCAGATATTCAATTATGTTACATTTCAATATGTTAGAAAAGTGGCCAACTCAGCGGCACATAATTTAGCAGCTTATGCTGTTAGTAACTATTCCTCTGGAATTTGGGTAAATCTCTCTCCTTAGTGTATAACTGAGCTCATTATGAGTGAGGCTACTTCCTCTACTTAGAGTTTGTTTGGTTTTCTTTTCTATGTTTTTTACTTTGTTTTTCTTGTTGTCCTTCAGAAGAAGAAAAAGGGATTGGATATCCATGATGCGAGTATCATAGTGGGTGATTTTATTTTCCATAGGATTGGGGTTGTCATTCAAAAAGGGATTGGAGCCCAGCTTGTTTCCAGGCTTCCATCTAAATCTTGTATTTCTTCTTTGCCAGATGAATAATATTATTATTTTTCTAAAAAAAACAAAACAAAAAAACAACTAACATGTTGATTTGGTTCAAAGGGACAATAACTCGGCCACTCTCCAACTCATGCTCCAAATGTTTCTCTATCCGTCAAACAGAAGAAAACTTTTAAAACGTTGGCAAATTGCAAGTGAGGCGAAATATGAATTCGACATGTCTTCACAACCTCTTCTTCTTGTCTTTTAACTAATCAATCTCAAATCTATTTTATCTATCCTACTCTAGCTGCAGCGAGAACAACTGCTACTACTTCTTCTCCATTATAGTAGCATGAGTATGTATGTGTGTGTGTAAATGTGTATGTGTAAAGGATATTAGCTCAGGTTGTGAGAGTGTGTGCGGCACGTGAGAAATGTAAGCGAGAATTGGTCGAGAGGAGATGAGTATATAAACTCAGAGAGTCCTGTAAACAGATTATATTTCTTTAATATCAATTCAATTGATCAAACCGTTTGCAGAGAGGTAGATATTAAAATTGCAATAGGACTAGCTGATGGGGCAGTTGGTGCAGCACCAGTATTTGATGCAGTTGGAAGTAATTCGAGGCAGTAGGTATGAGTGATACTATACTGTTGAATAGCTCATACCTGAGAGTGCGCGATTGAATTGGTAAACCACACGTAGGTGTGTATCATAGCAGCTCTCGCACCAATAGAATAAGGACTCCAGTTCACTGAAAGACCCAGTCTGCATATATAGTTTGTGAAGTATAAAAGATGCGCGTATTTGGGAACTGCAACCTTGCTTTGTAGACTAAATCATAAGCACCAGCAACATAAGAAGTATAACATCCTGACAGTAACCTTTACTTTCTAGCAACAACAACTGAATAATCAGAAACTTGAGAAATATATATGGTGCAATTATGAGCCTTGGGAGCAGTGAATATCACAGCTGAAGCACACACACATATATCTAATAGTAGAACTTCAACTATACTATACTTTAGAACACCATATGATAGTGAATTCCATCAATTTGAGCACACAGAAAAGTAGCAAGTGGCAGCAACACCTGGAGTTGTTGGTATAGTGACAGTGACATCACACTTGGTGTAGACAAATATCAGTTTATACTAGATTTAACACATCACACTCCAAAAGAATAGAGAATTCCATACTTCATATATATCTATAGAGATTTAACACATAACACTCCTACCAGATTTGAGCATGTCTATTGAAGTACATACTAGATAACCAAGTCGCGGCATAACTTGAATCAGCAACACACATTCAGCACATTGATGGTGATCCAGCACAAAAAATATAAGAAGTTGAAGCAGAAAATAACATCAATTCAAACAATGAAGTAATATTGCAACACCATCAATCATTCATAGCCAACAAATAGGAACTCAGCACCACCAAATTTGTCACTTACAACTTATACCAGTGAGAAAGCATACCAAGGTAGTGAGCCAATGAGATGTAGAAAGAACTCCTTCACCATTACAAATAGATGCAGTAAAGCACAAATGAGATAAGATGTAAGAACTTGAAGAGCATCTTGAAATTATTCCCCTTATTAAGTTATTGCAACAGTAAACCATAAAACACTTATTAAAGAAGTAAAAAAGCATCACCATTGAAGTTGAACTTCAACTGTATTATTCAAAGAGCAAGAAAAATAGAAGAACAACAGGTTGCATATTGAACACATATGCAAACCGAACATTAGGTTGCATACTAACTGTGTACAAACTCAACAAAAAAAAACTACAACTTTTACTTATATAACTCACCAACTCCAATTCAAAGTCCATATGCAGAAACATCATTAAAAATGCAAGAAACTTCAACACCGTAATGAGGACTGCCTTGAAATAAGAATTGAGATTGGAAGCATGAAGAATAAGTTGTTAAGCACTATGTGCAGCATCACTTTCACCCACAAACTCTAAACCTTCTGCTGAATCCAATCAGGTAGAATGACTTTAAGTTTTCGCCTTAACTAGACCTTGGTGTAGCGGACTAGAACACACTCAGACCCTTTCGGCATCAGAGAACAAGAGCAGTAGATCTTAATAAAGAAATTAGATGTAAAAAAAGCTAATTATGATGTATAAGGCAGTTGAAGATGAAATTGGATGATGTTAAGCTACCGATGTAGAAATTGAACACATGAGATCAAATCTAAAGTAATCTAAACATGAAATTGGAGATTACCAACAGATACTCAGATGATAGTTGACGAGGTAAGAGATTTCAATCCAAACACCAAACAGGAAATTGAAATAACCAAGAGCTCAAACCCTAAAACTGAATTTTAGATCTAAAATACATGCTTAATCATGTTTGTTGACGTAGCAGAGGTATCAACCAAATCAAAACCCTAATTCCTACCAAAAACAACCATTAATGGAGATGGATGAAGAAATTTACCAAATGTTGTTGTAGATGTAGATATAAACGCATAGTTAAGTCTAATTAAACCCAAATCTGAGATGAATTCATGAAATCATCATTCAATTTTATTCCTACAGTAGCAGCAACAGAAGATGTTGATTTAATGCTAATGAAGATTGTTGAATATGAAGTAATGGTGGTTTTGATGAAGAAACAGGCTAGGATCGGTACCCTCGGAAATTTATTTCTGAGTATGATACCAACAATGTAGATATCAGGATTTCCCTGTGTTTCTATGGTATCAGACTCAGAAATCAATTCCTGAGGGTACCGATCCTAACCTGTTTCTTCATCAAAACCACCATTACTTCATCTTCAACAATCTCCATTAGCATTAAATCACCATCTTCTGTTGCTGCTACTATAGGAATAAAATTGAATGATGATTTCATGAATTCATCTAGAATTTGGGTTTAATTAGACTTAACTATGCGTTTATATCTACATCTACAACAACATTTGGTAAATTTCTTCATCCATCTCCATTAATGGTTGTTTTTGGTAGGAATTAGGGTTTTGATTTGGTTGATACCTCTGCTACGTCAACAAACATGATTAAGCATGTATTTTAGATCTAAAATTCAGTTTTAGGGTTTGAGCTCTTGGTTATTTCAATTTCCTGTTTGGTGTTTGGATTGAAATCTCTTACCTCGTCAACTATCATCTGAGTCTCTGTTGGCAATCTCCAATTTCATGTTTAGATTACTTTAGATTTGATCTCATGTGTTCAATTTCAACATCGGTAGCTCAACATCATCCAATTTCATCTTCAACTGCCTTATACATCATAATTAGCTTGTTTTACATCTAATTTATTTATCAAGATATGCTGCTCATGTTCCCTGATGCCGAAAGGGTCTGAGTGTGTTCTAGTCTGCTACACCAAGGTCTAGTTTGGGCGAAAACTTAAAGTCATTCCACCTGATTGGATTCAGCAGAAGGTTGAGAGTTTGTGGGTGAAAGTGATGTTGCACATAGTGTTTAACAACTCATTCTTCATGTTTCCAATCTCAATTATTATTTCAAGGCAGTCCTCACTGCGGTGTTGAAGTATCTTGCATTTTTAATGATGTTTCTGCGTATGGACTTCGAATTGGAGTTGGTGAGTTATATAAGTACAAGTTGGAGTCCTCTTTGTTGAGTTTGTATACACTCAGTATGCAACCTAATGTTCAGTTTGCATATGTGTTCAATATGCAACCTGTTGTTCTTTTATTTTTCTTGCTCTTTGAATAATACAGTTGAAGTTCAACTTCAATGGTGATGCTTTTTTACTTCTTTAATAAGTGTTTCATGGTTCACTGTTGCAATAAATGAATAAGGGGGATAATTTCAAGATGCTCTTCAAGTTATTGCATCTTCTCTCATTTGTGTTTTACTGCATCTATTTGTGATGGTGAAGGAGTTCTTTCTACATCTCATTGGCTCACTACCTTGGTATGCTTTCTTACTGGTATAAGCTGTAAGTGACAAATATGGTAGTGCTGAGTTCCTATTTGTTGGCTATGAATGATTGATGGTGTTGCAATATTACTTCATTGTTTGAACTGGTGTTATTTGCTGCTTCAACTTCTTATATTTTTTGTGCTGGATCACCATGAATGTGCTGAATTTGCGTTGTTGATTCAAGTTAAACAGCGACTTGGTTATCTAGCATGTACTTCAACGACATGTTCAAATATGGTAGGAGTGTTATGTGTTAAATCTGTATGGAGATATATGAAGTCTGAAATTCTCTATTCTTTTTGAGTGTGATGTGTTAAATCTAGTATGTACTGATATTTGTCTGCACCAAGTGTGACGTCACTGTCACTACACCAACAACTCCAGGTGTTGTTGCCACTTGCTACTTTTCTATGTGCTCAAATTGATGGAATTTGCTATCATATGGTGTTATAGAGTATAGTACAGTTTAAGTGCTACTATTAGATATGTGTGCGTGTGCTTCAGCTGTGATATTCACTGCTCCCAAGGCTCATAATTGCACCATATATATTTCTCAAGTTTCTGATTATTCAGTTGTTGTTGCTAGAAAGTAAAGGTTACTGTCAGGATGTTATACTTCTTGTGTTGCTGGTGCTTATGATTTAGTCTACAAAACAAGGTTGCAGTTCCAAAATACGCGCATATTTTATACTTCACCTACTATATATGCAGACTAGGTCTTTCAGTGAACTGGAGACCCTATTCTATTTGTACAAGAGCTTCTATGATACACACCTACGTATGGTTTACCATTTCAATCGCACAATCTCTGGTATGAGCTGTTCCATATTATTGCATCACCCATACCTACTGCCTCGAATTACGTCCATCTGCATCAAATACTGGTGCTGCACCAACTGCCCCATCGGCTAGTCCTATTGCAATTTTGTAATGCATGTTCTTTTTATCTTGCGAGTGCTGGTGAGTGTGTTGATAACTCAACTGCGATTATGAAATGTTACTATTACTTCTGCTCATTACTTCTCTTTATCTGCATCAACTACTGCCCTACCTACTATTCAACTGTAGCATCATTCAATTTGTCTACTGCTACAACAACTGTTACAACTTCAGTTAATATGGTCTGTAATGTATACGTGTGTGTCAATGTGTATGTGTGTCAATCTCAAGTTGGCTATGCCAACTTGAGATTGAGGGAGGGTAATTGCATGAGTATGTATGTGTGTGTAAAGTATATTATCTCATGTTGTGAGAGTGTGTGCGGCACGTGAGAAATGTAAAAGAGAATTGGTCGAGAGGAGATGAGTATATAAAATCAGAGAGTCATGTAAACAGATTATCTTTTCTAATAATTAATTGATTACAGACCGTCAAAAATGTAGATATCAGGATTTCCCTGTGTTACTACATCACCGCTTGAACGACAAAAATGGAGTCATTCAAAACTAAACTCCATCAATCAAAACCTTCGCAACCTTTTAGACCCACTCTTACAAAACCCATGGAAAATGAAATCTTGCACATCGATATTTAAATTTTTAACCGGCACATCCGTAAAGACAGAGTTATCAGTGAAGAGAGTTGCAGTGCATGTTAAGGTAATTCAGTGGTGTAGGATAACAGCCAGCCTGTCACATGTTGTTATTATTCTCGCGTGTGAGATCATTTACTTTCTGTCTGTTAGTGTCGGTTGAGACTTGTACTAATATCTCTTCTTACAGCTTTATCATATAATGAAAATTGTTTTCTTCTGTAATCAAAATTTGAGTTTAATCACCATTAACACTATGTTGTTATGGTATCAGAGGTTACTCCTTATGATGGTTCGGAAATTATACATACTGCAAATGGAGGAGATATGTCTATTACTCATACATGACACTCTAGTAGGATTGTTAATGATTATTACTTCATGTTAAATGATGTTCTTCTTGTTCTTCATGCCTCAGCACATAAATTCACTTCTGACAATAATTGCTCTCTAACTTTTGATTCTCATGGTTTCTCTGTGAAGGATCAGACCTCTGGGAAGATTCTCTTCCAAGCTCCACATAAAAATGGCCTATATCCTATCAACTTCAGTTCACCACCTCAAGCCTACACTTCCACAATCAATGATACAACTCTTCTACCCAAAAGATTTTGCCATCCATCATTTCAGACTTTTCAGAAAATTTGTAAAATTTTACATCTAGCTAATGTTTCAAATAAAGCTTTCTTTTGTAATGACTGCAAATTATGCAGATCACAAAAATTACCATTTCAAATGTATTCTACTGTTGCTACTCAGCCCTTAGAATTGTTGCACATGGATCTTTAGGGTCCATGTCATGTAGCCTCTGTGTCAGGCAGTTTGTTCTACGCCAATGTTATTGATGAATATACAAAGTACTGTTGGGTTTTACCATTGATTTCTAAATCTTTTTTGTAAACATGCTTTTGTATCTTTTATAACCAGAATTGAAAACTTCTATCTCATTCTGTTATCACCATCAGAACTGACAATGGTGGAGAGTTTCTAAATACTTTTCTTAGTCAATATTGTCAATCTAGAGGTATTACTCATGAATTTAGTTGTCCTCATACACCAGAACAAAATGGTGTTGCAGAGGTCAAGCATAAACACCTTCTAGGTGTCACTAGAACTCTTCTTTTTCAATCTGGTTTACCAAACATGTATTGGGTAGAAGCTCTTCAAACTGCTAACTACCTCATTAACATATTACCAACCAGATCTCTTGATTTCAATTCACCCTATCATTCTCTATTTCATAAACAACCTGACTACAATTTTCTTAAGGTTTTTGGTTGTGCTTGTTTTCCATGGTTAAAACCTTATACCTCCAACAAACTTGAACCAAGAAGCAAACTTTGCATTTTTCTAGGTTATAACTTGTAATATAAAGGTCATAGATGTCTTGACCCAATTTCAGGCACTATCTACATATCAAGACATGTTTCATTCAATGAAAATTCTTTTCTATTTAAAGATATTGCTTCCTCATTATCATCTGTTGATCCTTTGCCCTCATCATCATCCTCATCCACTCTTTTTTCTCCTATTGAGTCTACTCCATCCTCAAATGATCCTACTCTTATTACTAAAAATGATCATAGCATGACTACTAGAGGTAAAAATGGAATTTAAACTCCAAAGTCCTATTTTGCTACTAAACACCCTTTGCAGACTGCTTTTGTAAGTCATATTCCCAGAACCATTGCTGCTGCCAACAAGGAAAAAGTTGGGAGAGTTTCTTCAGTTGTTGAATATAATACACTTATGAATGCTGGCACTTGGTCATTGGTTCCACAAGATGCTTCTCAATATTTAATTGGGTGTAAGTGGGTTTTTAGAATCAAGTACAATCCAGATGGCAGTATTGATAGACACAAGGCCAGACTAGTGGCAAAAGGATATCATCAACAACAAGGACTTGACTTTGAAGAAAATTTTAGCTCTTTTGCTAAGACAACCGCTATTAGAATTATTCTCTCCATGATAGTTCAGTTTGATTGGAAAGTGCATCAACTTGATGTAAGTAATCCATTCTTACATGGAGATTTGCAGGAAGAGGTTTATATGTCTAAGCCTCCAGGATTTGTAGATCCATATAAACCAGATCATGTGTGTCTACAACACAAAGCTATTTTATGGGCTCAAGCAAGAACCAATAGCTTGGTATGACAAACTCATCAATGTTTTAAAAGCCTTGAAGTTTGTAAACTCTGTTGCCGATCCATCTCTGATTGTTCACAAGGAAGGTACACGAATGACTGTTGCTCTAGTTTATGTAGATGGCATATTACTCACAGGTTCTTCTCCATCTTTTCTTCAACATGTCATTCTCAAATTACAAGAATCTTTTCCTCTGAAAGATTTGGGTGACTTGAATTATTTTCTGGGTCTTGAGGTTTACAGAAGTTCAACATCTCTATATCTTACTCAGACTAAGTATGATGTAGATCTTATTCACAAATATCACATGGAAGGTGCTAAACCCTGTTATACTCCAATTTCAGCTACTTCTAAACTCAGTTCATTTTCGGGGGATCTTCTTGACAATCCAACAGAATACAGATCTTTGGTTGGGGCTTTACAATATATTACTTGGACTAGACCTGATATTGCATTTGCAGTGAATCTTGTGTGTCAATTTATGTAACATCCTAGGACTGAACGTCTTACTGCATCCAAGAAAATTCTTAGGTATCTTAAAGGAAGTTTGGATCATGTATGGTCTTCACTTCAAAAAAGGGGATACTTTTCTTTTAGTCTTATCAGAAGCAGATTGGGATGCTAACATTGATGATAGAAGATCAACTGGAGGTTATTGTATATTCCTAGGGTCTAATGTTGTTTCTTGGTCTTCTAAGAAGCAAACTACAGTTTCAAGATCAAGCACGGAGGCAGAGTATAGGACACTGGCACATAGTGCAGCTGAGACGGTTTGGATTTGTTATCTTCTTCATGATTCACATCTTCCCATACCTTTCATTCCAAATTTGGGTTGTGACAAAGAGGAAGAACCTATTTGTCAAGGAAATATCAGTTCTATATCACTTGCTTCTAACCTAGTGATGCATTCAAGAATGAAGCATGTGTACTTGGACTATCACTTCATTAGAGAGTTTTTTCAATCTAAGTCACTTGATGTTTTCTATGTTCATACACTTGATCAGATTGCAGATATTTTTACTAAGGGACTTCATGCTCCAAGGTTTGTTATGCTAAGATCCAAGCTCAATATTATCTCTCTGACATTGAGCTTGAAGGGGGCTAAAGACAGAGTTATCAGTGAAAAGAGTTGCAGTGTAGGTTAAGGTCATTCAATGGTGTAAGATAACATCCAGCCTGTCACATGATATTATTATTCTCACTGTGAGATCATTTACTTTATGTCTGTTAGTGTCGGTTGAGATTTGTTTTAATATCTCTTCTTACAGCTTTATCCTGTAATAAAAATTGTTTTCTTTTGTAATCAAAATTTGAGTTTAATCACCATCAACACTATGTTGTTAACCCGGTTTACTCAAAATAGGTCGACAAGTTCATGCACATATGACTGTCAGAGTAGGTTTTTAGTTACCTAGCAGTTCTTTCATTGGTTCAAAATGGGTGCATTTTATGCTAGTAATGGTGATATTCATTCAGCTGTTCTTGTTTTCGAACGTATTGATAATCCTTCATCGCTTCTTTATAATGCAATTATTCGTGGGCATAGTCGACTTGGGTGTTATGCAAATAGTATTAAAAGTTATCGCCAAATGCATTCTCGAGGTTTAAGTCCTGATAATTTCACATTTCCTTTCGTTTTAAAATCTTGTGATGAATTTTCGTTTACTCATATCGGGAAATGTGTTCATGGAAAGAGTTTTAAAATGGGTTTCGAATTTGATTTGCATGTTGGGACCTTATTGATTGGTATGTAAAATACGGTGAAATAAGTGATGCTCGTACCTTGTTCAATATAATGTTGATTAGAGATGTTTCGTCTTGGAATGCTTTGATCGCTGGTTATATGAAAAGTGAACTCATTTAGGTTGCAGAGAATATGTTTGGAAGAATGTCGAAAATAAATAATGTATCTTGGACTGCCATGATTTCTGGATACACTCAATATGGGCTCGTAGATAGGGCATTGAACCTGTTTGAAGAAATGCCAAAAGAGGACTCTGATGTGAAACCTAATTGGGTAACTATCATGAGTGTATTTCCCTGCATGTACCGATATAGCGGCTCTTGAACAAGGAAAAGGGACTCATAAGTATGCAAGTGAGATTGGTTTGGATTCAAATTCTTCTGTACAAACAGCTCTTGTTACGATGTATGCATGTTAGATATTCGGGTTGGATCCGAATATGGTCGCCCATATTATATGTGGCAAGTCCGGTAGGGTTCCATATTCCTTTAGGGTTTGGACCCAATATAAGCATCTCTAGCATGTGTGTAGAAAGTAAGTGATTTCCACCGATATCACACCGTAGTTTTACCATTAGAAAAGTGGTAACTCTAACCCTAAAGAGAGTTACCATAAGGAGAAAAGGTTTCAAGTTCTTAGCCTGTAAATCAAGTTGGTGCTCATCTTTCTGGATTGTAGTACCTGCTGATCGTTGTGTTGAAACGTTGCTGCTACTGTTGCTTCTGTTGTTCCTTGTTCTTGCTAATCGGAGTTCAATTTCAAGATGTGAATCGATACCCGTTTCCGCTTTAAGCGTATAATCTATGATATTGGTATCGTGAGCTATTGGTTTGATGCGTTTTCGTGCTTGAAATAACATGTTAAAACAATTGAGTGGGAGGTTGTTTGGTTGAGTTTGTTTAATTCCCAAAAACCATTAACTTGCACATATATGAAAAAGTGGGGGTACAACAACCTCACCCAATATTTCGCTTAGCAATCTGTATGGACTAACTCCAATATACTTTTAAGAGAATCAACTAGACAGTCAGACTATTTCTTAATGAAAAGTATATCAAAGAGTTATATCTCAATTTCTCGATTAAATCCTTACTCAAACAAATAGAAATCTGCGAGCCTGATTGAATACAATAGAAATACCTTGAACGGTACCAAAGACCAATGTTCAAGAATCAATCAATTTCAATCAACAACAAAAGGTTGGATTAACCAATTGATCTACAATGCACAACCTGTGATATTTCAATCATATAACAAAATATAATGCGGAAAAGAAATAACACAGACACCAGAAGTTTTGTTAACGAGGAAACCACAAATGCAGAAAAACCCCGGGACCTAGTCCAGATTGAACACACTGTATTAAGCCGCTACAGACACTATCCTACTACAAACTAACTTCGGTCTGGACTGTAACTGAACCACAATAAATCTCATACTGATCAAAGGTACAGTTACGCTCCTTACATCTCTGATCCCAGCAGGATACTACGCACTTGATTCCCTTAGCTGATCTCACCCACAACTAAGAGTTGCTACGACCCAAAGTCGAAGACTTTAATACACAAACCTGTCTCACACAAAAAAGTCTACAGGAATAGATAAATCTGTCTCCCACAGAAATACCTACGAGTTTTGTTCCGTCTTTTGACAAATCAAGGTGAATAGGAACCAATCGATAACCCAGACTTATATTCCCGAAGAATATCCTAGAATTATCAATAACCTCACAATAATCTTAATCGACTAGCGAAACAAGATATTGCGGAATCACAAACGATGAGACGAAGATGTTTGTGACTTCTTTTCTATCTTGCCTATCGGAGAAATTAATCTCAAGCCAATCTTATGATTGTACTCAAATACGATAGAAACAGCAAGATCAGATCACGCAACTACAGAGAAAATAGTTGGGTCTTGCTTAACAATCCCAATGAAGTCTGCAAGTCGTTAACCTACATGGTCTCGATAGAAACCTAAGGTTAAAGGAGAATCGACTCTAGCTTATACAACTAGTATCACACAGGAGGTGTGGGGATTAGGTTTCCCAGTTGCTAGAGTTCTCCTTTATATAGTCTCCAAATCAGGGTTTGCAATCTAAGTTACTTTGGTAACAAAGCATTCAATATTCACCGTTAGATGAAAACCTGATTAGATTCAAGCTAATATCTTTCAACCGTTAGATCGAACTTAGCTTGTCATACACAAATGAAATGCACGTTCATTTAGGTTTGTGTAACCGTACCTAAACATGTACACCTAGTTGGTTCAACAGTAGTTAACCAATGGTTAGCCATATGAGCACTTTCATATCAACCATATTCATGTTCACCATAACTAGTTCAAGTGACTCAAATGAACTAGTTAGAGAGTTATTCAATTGCTTAGATCTCATAGAAGTATACAAGACATAATCGAAGAAAAAACGATTTTGATTCACTCGAATCGATCCATGAACATTATAGCCACGGTTTGCAATTATGCATTCCTTAATTTATAAATGTCTTAGTTCACGAACTCCAGCAGAAATTCACGGGATGTGAACTTCCGACAGTACGCGTACAGGTACGCGGACTTAGCTCCGGTTATCCTAAACAGCAAAGTACACATACTTTGGTTCAAGGATTTTGGAATTACACAAGTATGAGTTCACATACAATGTTTATATCCATTCAAGGTTATATATTCTATACTCTCATTTCAATCATTGAAACATTCTTAGAGGATGTTATATATAGCGGTTATTCACACACTATTTTTCATCAAAGCGATTTTCAAGAGATTGAAACAATTAACATGACTTTCGTCACGAGTAAAGATGAACTTTGCCAAAGCGAAATCTTACCAACATATATTTCAAGAAAAGATAAGCGAGATAAACTCGGCTCAAAATAGCAAATGTGTATGATCGAAGTCTATATAGCAATACAACTTTTGTCTCAAGATAGGAGATATAGTAGATAGACTTTTGAGTGATAGATAAGTTCAAGTCTCCACATACCTTTTTGTCGATGAAGTTCCACCAGTTCCTTGAGTAGTTCTTCGTCTTTGTATGATGAACGCCGTGGAGTCTAGAGCTCAACTACACTTTCTATCCTAGTCCGAGACTTAGCTATAAGTAGACTAGAAATCAAGACTTATAGTTTTGGCAACTAAACTTGACAAACAAGCTTGAGATAGCAACGCTTGCGAGTTCGATCGACCAGTGCTCTAACAACATATTAAATAGATGTAGAAAATATTACTTGTGGCGCGAGAGATGATTAGGAGTTTAAAGAGTTTTCGATCTTGCCACTTGTAATGTTGTTTTGCTATTTATTTAGATTAATGTTGCAAAGTTATTTTTTGAATATGTGTACTAGTGCCATAAGTTTAATATCCTTTTATTTTTCGCATGCTATGTTAGACTAAATGGTTTCCAAGAACATCATTGCTGATTTGAACAAGGGAGAAAAACTTGATGGCGACAACTATAACATCTGGCGTCGAAAGATCGTTTTTCTGTTGCATGATGATGGGCTGCAGGAATAATAACTTAGCATGTGATGCCTCATCCTGAGCAGAGTACGACGGCTCAACATCGTCGTAACCATGAGGCTTACCAGGAATGGATTAAGAAGGATCGCAGTGCTCGTCATATGATCCTGAGCTCAATACACAATGATCTCATTGGCGAGTTTGAGAACCATCAGTTTGCTTATGACATACTAGAGGCAGTCAGGCAGAAATTTGGAGTTACCTTTGTGGCTAAGTTGCGCGCTTTAACTATGAAGTTTGACACTTGTCAAAAGAAGTCGAATGTTACAATGAAGCAACATTTGAGGACAGTGTCGTCAATGATACGCAAACTTGAGGCTGCAGGTCATCACTTGACAGATGAACAACAGGTACAAATTGTTATTCGTTTGTTACCTAACTCTTGGGATCAGATGAAGCAAAACATGACGCATAATGACAATGTCGGCACTTTTAAGGATATTTCTCGTCGTGTGGAACTAGAAGTCGAGCGCTTGGAAGCTGCTAAGACTGACAGTTCTGTTTTCACTGCTAAATCTGTTTCGCGTAATAACAATGGGTCTAAGCGCAAGAGGGGTAAGGGTTCTTCTACTAAGAATCCTCGTGATGGATTTGGGCCATCCACTACCAACGCTCCTAAGCGTAAAAGAGGCAAGTGTGCTAGTAAGAAAGAAAAAGCAGAGAGGACATGCTTTAACTGTGATAAGAAAGTACACTTTGCTCGTGAATGCCCTGAGCCAAAGAAGGTAATTTCTGAACCCCTTCCTCGCTCTAAATGTTTTGTTTCTAGTAGCATGAGAGTTTATATGGGGAACACAACTAGCATATAAGTACTTGACATCGATACATATATGTTAAATCTGTGACAAGGGTGCACCTTAATCCTCCATGATGTACTTTATGCTCCAGATATTCGACGAAATTTAGTTTCATTTAATAGTATGTTGAGTCTAGGCTTTAGTTTTCTTTTTGAGGGTAACTCTGTTTAGATTTGCTTGGCAACTGAGTTTTATGGTTTTTGTTTTATGTCGGATGGTTTTATGGTTTTGGATATTGACAATTCTAGTTCTTATGATGCTAATAAATCTATTTCATTAGTTGCGTCTTCCTCGGATATTAATAATGATTCTGTGATCTGGCATGCTAGATTAGGTCATATCGGGCAAGAAAGGATGACTAGATTAGCTCGATAAGGCCTTTTAGTCCCCATCGTTAAAGTCTCCTTGCCTACCTGTGAACATTGTCTTACAGGTAAATCCATTAGAAAACCGTTTGGGACAGCCAAAAGAGCCTCTGAGCCTTTGCAGTTAATTCATTCTGATATATGTGGCCCAATAAATGTTAAGGCAAGAAACGGAGCCACTTATTTCATCACTTTCATAGATGACTTAACGCGATATGATCATATTTACTTGATATCCCACAAGTCAGAAGCATTGGACCGCTTTAGACGCTATGTATGCGAAGTGGAAAATCAACTAAATAAGAGTATTAAGGCTCTAAGAACTGACCGTGGCTGAGAGTATCTATCTGACCTATTCAAAGGGTATTGTGAGGAAAAAGGGATCCTGAGACAATTGACTATTCCTGGTACTCCGCAACAAAATGGTGTAGCAGAGAGAAGGAATCGTACTTTGTTAGACATGGTTAGGTCAATGATGGCGCAAGCTCATCTTCCTATTTCTTTTTGGGGAGATACGTTACTGACTGCTTCCTATGTTCTTAATCGTGTGTCTTCGAAGTCAGTGCCTTCCACCCCATATAAATTGTGGACCGGCAGAAAACCCGAATTGGGCAATTTGCGACCATGGGGTTCAGCTGCTTATGTACACAACAGTTCTCATCGGTATAGGAAGCTGGTCCCTCGAGCGAAAAAAAGTGTATATTTATCAGATATTCTGATCACTCAAAAGGCCATGTGTTCATCGGTGAATAGCCTGATGGAAGTGTAACTGAGATTAAGTCACGTGATGCAGATTTCCTATAACAAGATTTTCCTAGAAGGAACGAGGTAGTGGTAGATCTTAGCCTCTTTGAGGTGGAAGAGTCAATTCAAGATGCACCAATTCATCTAGTTGAGAATAGCGAAGAAATTTCTCGTTCTCCTAGGGAAAGTGGGAGTGTTCCACCTAATAATGGATTAGCTCCATCGAATCAGGATCCCCAATCTCGGAGAAGTGAACGTGGAAAAGTCCCTCGTCGTCGTTTTCAGATTGAGGGGGAAAGTTTCATGGTTGGTTCACATGATGACGCAGAGCCTAAGAATTTCAAAGAGGCTATGTCATCTCCTAAAAGAGAAAAATGGATTATTGCACAGACTGAAGAGATAGAATCAATGAGGATTAATGGTGTGTGGCAATACATTGACCTCCCAGAAGGTCGCAAAGCTATTGGAAACAAATGGGTTTTCAAAGTCAAACGCAATGTGGATGGTTTAGATGAAAGATATAGGGATCTCCTTGTGGCGAAAGGCTACACTCAACAGGAGGGTGTTGACTACGAGGAAACTTTCTCCCCTGTGGTGAGAATTGCCTCGATACGCCTTATGCTAGCTATTGTTGCACATATGGATTTGGAACTTCATCAAATGGATGTTAAGACTGCATTTCTCAATGGAGAACTAGATGAGGAAATTTACATGGAGCAACCAGAGGGTTTCGTGATTAAAGGTCAAGAGCGCAAAGTTTGCAAGCTCCAAAAATCTATTTATGTCCTAAAACAATCATCTAGACAATGGTATTTAAAATTTGATCGAGCCATTGTTTCCAATGGGTTTACGATGATAGAGGAAGACCATTATGTGTACGTTAAACGGTCTGATAAAGGTTTCCTTATCCTGTCCTTATATGTTGATGATATCCTTATAGCTGGAAGTAACATGGAAATTGTTGTCGCCATGCACAAAAGAGTGGTTGTCCTCAACTTTTGAGATGAAGGACATGGGAGAAGCAAGTTATGTGCTTGGGATTAAGATCCTTAGAGACCGTTCAAAGAGACTTTTGGGTATGTCACAAGAGTCATACATTAAAAGGGTTCTTGAGCGATTTCATATGCAAGATTGAAAGCCCATAGACATTCCATTTGCTAAAGGTCAGAACTTAAGCCTTAAGATGTTCCCTAATACCCCTGAATAGAAAGACATGATGTCGCGGGTACAACGCCATTGGGAGCCTGATGTATGTTATGATGTGTACTCGGCCTGATATATGCTATGCTATTGGATTAGTTAGTCGGTACCAGTCGAATCCTGGTTTTGAGCACTGGCAAGCAGTCAAGAGGATACTAAGGTATCTCAAAGGGACGAGCGACCTCGTGCTATGCTACAAGGGTTCAGATCTACGTATTAGTGGTTATTGTAATGCTAACTGAAACGGCAAAATGGGAGATAAAAAATGCACATCAGGGTATGCTTTCTTGCCAAATGGCGGGCCCATCACATGGAGTAGTAAGAAACAGTCAATTATCGTTATATCTTCAATGGAATATGAGTTTGTAGCTTGTCAAGCCGCAGTACAAGAATCTAATTGGTTAAGGAGGTTCTTTGAAAGTTTTGAATTTTTCACTCACGCTACTGATGCGGTGAAAATTCACAATGATAGCACATCAATGATTGCTTATGCAAAAGACCAAAGTACCATGGAAAGACTAAGCACATTGATAGGAGGTGTTGCTTTATTAGAGCTGCTCTTGCGAAGAAAGAAATAGTTTTGGAGTACATGCCTACAGAGTTGATGATAGTTGATCCCCTTACTAAACATATACCAAGAGATGCTTTCTTGTCTCATGTTAGGGCGTTAAGTTTACGTAGGTGTTTCTTTATTTTTATTTTTCTAAGACATGATAATCGTAGATGCATATGTTTTATGGATATTTATTAATAATCAATACAATTTGATAATGGATCATTGTTGTGATTAATTATTTACTTATGGGCATGGATATACACGCTGACATTGGTGCATATAGAATGCATTATGTCAAAACTTGATTGATATGTCACCAGGTATGGACTGGCTTACTCACATAAGCAGTCACCTTTTGGCGCTAAGGAGAGCGAGCAAATATGAGATGATGCATCGCCTTGGCAATACCAAGATGAGATCTATATAGTGAAGATCGATGATGAATGTACCTACTATTCATCATACCTTAAAGGATAGCCAAATGAGAAATTTCTTTCACGGTGCTTGTTGAAAGCGAGCAGTTAGAAATTTCGGATTAGGCGCAAGAATTGCAACTAAGTCAATATTTGTAGAGTGTACGAGTTTGTGACATATACTTGTGTAGACAAGTAAAACTCCACTCTAGCGCATTTTCATATTATGCGTGCTTGCGACCACTACGGAGGTGCGAAAATGGTTCCCTGCTTTTCTCACCATGTGAGTCCTTATGATAATTAGATTATACACAGGTAACCTTATGACTTTTGACTTTGATATTAAGTAAAGATTCGATGATTGCTACTTTAGTATGTGTCCTATGGCCATGGATAATCCGGCTTAAAAGGTACATATCTTGGAAAGCAGTTGATTCTAAAACTTAATGGCAATAGGGAGAGAGGAAGGTCATCAAACTCATGAATGTTTTATATTCGCAGTCGACAACCTGAGTTGCCTTGCTGGAGTTGCAACACAAGTGTGAATGTATTTACAAGAAGCTAGCATGAGGGTTAGACTAACTCTACGAGGGATCAGAGTAGTCTAGACCAATGAGATTTTGATGGACCTAGGATACTATGAGATACAAACATTTTTTTTAAAGGGTTGATGTCTCTATGCTGACTCATATTGAGCTGCTAGTATGGAGCTCCCAAAATGCAGGTACCTCGACGGTCGCACGGGCTATTTACTAATATGAACTTTTCTTTCTTCTGGTACAATCCACACACACTATGTGCGAGTGGGAGATGTTAGATATCCGGGTTGGATCCGAATATGGTCGCCCATATTGTATGTGGCAAGTCCGGTAGGGTTCCATATTCCTTTAGGGTTTGGACCCTATATAAGCATCTTTAGCATGTGTGTAGAAAGTAAGTGATTCCCACCGATATCACACCGTAGTTTTACCATTAGAAAAGTGGTAACTCTAACCCTAAAGAGAGTTACCATAAGTAGAAAGGTTTCAATTTCTTAGCATGTGAGTCAAGTTCATGCTCATCTTTGTGGCTTGTAGTACTTGCTGATCGTCCTGTTGAAACGTTGTTGCTACTGCTGTTGTTGCTGTTCCTTGTTCTTGCTAATCGGAGTTCTAGTTCAAGGTATGGACCGATACCCGCTTCCTCTTTAATCGTATAATCTCTAATAATGCAAAATGTGGAAATTTGATTGATGCCCGTCATTGTTTGGACGGAATACCTAAGAAAGATAGAGGTTTAATCACTTGGAACACTATGATAACTGCTTATGCATCTCATGGGCTTGGAACTGAAACCCTGTCAACATTTGAGGATATGAGTAGAGCTGGCGTTCAACCTGATTTCATTACTTTCATTGGTTTATTATCTGGGTGCAGCCATTCAGGTCTAGTCGACATAGGCTTGAAATACTTCCAGTCTATGCATGAAGTATATGTTGGTACTGTAACAATAAAACACTGAAAGTAATGATGTTAAGAAATAAATTTCTGAAACTTAAAAATAGACACTCAAGGAAAACAGCAAACAGATGACACGGTCACTTGTTCAACAAGTTGTCCTTAACACGATAGTTCAACGGTACGCCTCAATAATGAGTGATGCCTATACCCTGTGGTGAAGTCGTATCCAGGATAAAACTGCCCGTTGCAAATACTATGAGCACTATAAAACCAAAACAACAAAACTCATTTTCTCCAACAGTATATTTTGTAGAACCAAGGGTAGAACATTTTGCTTGTGTTGTAGATCTACTTGGCCGAGCTGGACGTTTAGCGGAAGCGAAGCAAATAATCAACCAAATGCCAATGAAACCAAGACCAAGCATCTGGGGTGCATTGTTATCTGCTTGCAGAACATACAGTAATTTGGAAATGTGGGAGATAGCAGCAAAAGAATTGTTTGTTTTGGAACCAGAAAATAGTGGGAATTATGTTTCACTTTCAAATATGCATGCCGATGTAGGAAGACGGGAAGAAGTTAACGGAGCTAGGAATGAAGAAAAGTCCTGGATGTAGTTGGATTGAGATCAATGGAACACTTCACTCGTTCCTTCGAGGGGATACTTGTCATCCACAAGCCAAGGGAATTTACATGTTCTTGGAATCTTTGCCAAAGAAAATTAAGGCGGTTGGTTATGTACCAGATACTAGTTTCGTAGTGCATGACGTTAGTGAAGAAGAGAAGGAATGTAGTTTAAATACTCACAGTGAGAAATTGGTTATTGCTTTAGGGCTTCTCAATACAAGCCCTGGAACTGTTCTTCGAGTGACTAAGAACCTTAGAATCTGCGGGCCGGGGACTATCATTCGGCAACTAAGTTTATATCACAAATCTATGGTCGAGAAATCATTGTAAGGGATATCAATCGGTTTCATCATTTCAAGATGGATTGTGTTCCTGTGGAGACTATTGGTATATGATTTCCAAAACTGGAGTTTAAATGTCAGCCTGAGACAAGAAACGAGATGAAGTGATTATTAATATGTGGAAGCCACCTCCAAACTAATGTGAGAGTTTGCAGTCTACATTTTGGTAGTTGAAGAGCTTTCCATAGGAAGAAAGCTTCAACCACCCTTTAAAAAAATTAAAATTGGATGGTATAAATGGTTAGATATGTTATATGGGATACATTATAAGAAAGCAGAGTTCTAGAAAAGAAAATCGATATTATCAGTTTACGCCGGGCTGCTAGGGCTTAAAGATATGTCAGCAACGAGATCGTGGTGGTATCAAAAGTCGAGATTGATAGGGAGATGAGCGATGCGGCAACTTCATTTCCCTACTGGGTAAGTTAACTGCTAAAAGGTGTTGAAATGGTGAAGCAGTGATGGTAATGAAGGAAATGGAGTAATTATGGGGTTTGTCCAAATGGGTTCATATAGTTCCCATGGATGAAAGCGGCTTATAATTGGTAAAGATTAATGAAAATGCCATAAGCCATGTCCCAGCTTCTAGATCCTGGACTGCTGTGGTTAATGAAGACAGCCTCAAGGGTAAATTGAAGGGTTGCATACTTGCATGTTTATTTTAGTCTTCACTAGAGAGCAGTCTCACTTCTTACAGTTTTTATGAACTCTCTGGCCAAACTATGATTTATGCAACGTTTATGAACTCTTTCCCAAAAAAGAATTGCTGAACAGGAGAGGTGTGTCTCTAGATCCTTCTTGTCTTTTCTGCAGTGGAGCAGAATGGTGGATCATATTATGCTTGCAAGAGCTTATCAGTCAGACTACCGGCTTATTTGTATGTTGTATTAGACAACTTTAATTTCAATGGATTCACTGTAGTAAGGTTAGTCCCTTATTTCTGTTATGCACCTAGAGGTGGCTTATTTGTATGTTGTATTAGACAACTTTAATTTCAATGGATTCACTGTAGTAAGAAGGTTAGTCCCTTATTTCTGTTATGCACCTAGAGGTTGAGTTCGCCCCTTAGTATTCTGTTGTCATTGTTATCGCTGTCTGGCACTTAACTGTGCGGAAACTCAAAGTTTGGCGTGGCTTGGTCGTATCATTCTTATGGTGGTCTCTAATTTCCATCCCAGTTTTGAGCTCCATTTAGATTATTTAACCCCTCAAACTTAACTGGCATTCCCTTATCACACTCATAATATTCAGAATCGGAACAAATTAAAAAAGTGCTATAAATGAAGCATTCATATCCATAGCCAATAACAAAGTTTACAAGAGGCGGTAGACTTGACATAAAACTACTCCTGTCAAAACACAAAAGCATAAAAATACAGAAGCTATATGTGAAGTAAACCCTATCCATAGCAGATAACAAAACAACTAAAGCTACTAGATGTTGTGCTTTCTCCTGACCTTACCCTGTCCTTGTTTTTTACCCCTTCCTATCTTGAATTTCTTCTTCATCTTCTTTCCAATAACCTTCAGAGACTTGTTTCCAGCATCACCCATTTCCACATCTATCAGAACATAAGACGGGTGAGGCATTTTATAAAACTTTAGAAGACAAAAACATATTAAAAGAAAGAATGGAACAGAACAGAACAGAGCAGGTTAAAGATGGTATCGTAAAATAACTAGACTTCAAGCAATTGGTTGAAGTTACTGGACACTGTTCAATAATCTATCAAGTATCAATACAGATTATGCTGAAGTTCTATAAGACTGTAAATAATCTAGTTCCATATTTGTAGGTAGAAAATTAAAGAAATATTGCTGGCATATAAAACATGCAACCATGATTATGGATGGTGTAATTTTTGGTTTTGCAATCTGTATATAACTTGCAGTATTGTGGAATGTATTAATTCATATCGAACACCATCACTCTAACCATAGCACCCTAAGCATACTATTCAAATCCAATAATCCCATTTTCTCATTAAAAAAAGGATAGTAAATGATAATAAAATTCTTGAGAAAAACATAGTTTTATGCTATCTACACTGCAGCAAGGTCCTCCATATTATCACCAAAGCACCTAGCCTCAACCTAAGCACCCATTTGACTGATGAAAAAAACGAAAAATACACTCACCTCTAAACTAATATTCACAAAAACTCTTATGAATTAAATTCTTGGAATAGAGGGTACATTCGACATTTTTTGCTGGTATAATAATGTATCTTTAAATACCATAGAATTAATCAGTAACTTTCCCACTTAACTGAAAACGATACAGCACAACCAAAGACCGCTCAGAAGGAAAAAATTTATTTGAGAGTACTAAACTAAAAAGTTTGACACCCAGGACTGAAAACTAAACTCAAAAAATACATAACTTAAGATTGTATAAGATAAATCCAATGCATATGAACAAACATGAAATTGAAACAAGATTTTTTTAGCCATGAACTATAATTACGAGTTTCAATAAAAAATATAAAAACAAAAAAAAAAAAAAAAAAAAAAAGGAAAAAAAGAATTACCCATGCTGGAATTGGTGATGGTGGTATCAGCAGTGATTTCCATAGGATTTTTATCATGCTTGGTATAAGGACGTACAGGTAGTTTAGGAGCATTCATGGCAGCTTGTGTAGCAGCATATTTTGCAACTTCTTTCTTTTCATGAAAAGGTTCTGTTATTTCTCTTCTAATAGTTCTTAATCTCTTCTCTCTTTTGGATCTTAAAGATTTCGCCATTGTTAACCACTACCAGCTTCGGCTGCGGATAATTGAGAATTTTAGGGTTTACTGAACTGAAGGCGGAAGGAAAAGGGCTTTTGAGGGGGGTATTCATTTCTTTATATATCATCCATCTTGCACGTGATAATGTTTTTGTGTACGGAACCGGATTAGATGATTCCGGTTCTAGGAATTGCTGATTTATCCTACCCAGAGGATCCGTTTAATGGGTAGTCCACCCATCTAGCTCATATTTCTACTAGGGTCAGTCCATATTTGTTGTTTACCCGGAGGGTCAGAGTTATTTAAAACAAGGAAAGACGTAACAAGCCCTTGTGCCAAACGTGTGTAGAATATACGATCCAAAAATCCACCTGTTACACTAACATCAGAAAAAAAACCTATCTTTTTCTTTGTTTCGGTTATTAGAGAAACAAACCAGAGAAAAATTACTCCAAAATCAGTTGTCGTCGTCGTCTCTGATTCATGAAAAAAAAAATCGATTCAAAAGCTATCATCGTCTCTGATTGATGAAAATTGAAGAAAATAATCTTACCAAACCATAAAAAACGTAATCAATCAAGTCACTTCAATAAAACCAATAATCACTTCAATAAAACCAAAAACGATTCAATCTTTTCCTCTACTTAACCTTCATGAAAGATTAAACAAAAATGGTGGAAACAAGAAAACAAAGCTATGTTTCTTTTTAGATCCAAGATTTTATTCTAATTTTTGATGTTCCATTATTTTTCTAACAGTGCAGATACAGCATACAATGTTGATTTTATTGGATTGATTATTTTGAAACATGCAAAGGCAGTTTCTGAAAGTGCATATGGCCTATACTATATTGATTATGTTCTATTATGTTATCCTCTAGCGATTATTCGATTTTATGTGATTTTCAATACAAGCAAAGGTAGTTTCGTGAAAAGGTGCATATTTGTTATATTCTAGTGATTCTACATGTAGTTATGCCAATGGTTTTGAGTGTTACACTTACATGTGATTTCTTAGAAGTGCAGAATGACTATACTGTAGTTATTCAGTTTATTTTGCAATCCTAGAGGTACAGATAACCTATGATGTAGGGATTTGTAGTCAATCAGTAGCACAATCTCCCCTTCTATTATGATGTGACATTGTAGATACCCAATACATATGGTAGTTTTTGGTTTGTCATACATTCAACATTGTGTTTTGATATACATTTTTATGCAAATGGTTTCTTAAGTTTACTAGTATCTTTCTAAGTGCAGACTACACATACTATGTTTGTGTGTTTATGTTCTAGATAGTGTGATATTCTACATTTGATTCTCTTATTTTCGGCATATTTATGTAGATTTCTTAGAAGTGCAGAATGACTATAGTGATTCAGTTTATTTTACAATCCTAGAGGTACAAATAATCTATATTGTAGGGGTTTGTAGTCAATCAGTATCTAAATCTCTTGTTCTTTTAATATCAAATTGACATATTGTTCAAATATTGCTGAATGTATTCAGCCATCCAACAAGGACAATCATTAAACCAACTTGACCTACTACTTGTGTTTATCGCATGCTTAGCTAGATGATGCGCTGCATTATTTGCATCTCTTGGTTCAAAAGTACATACCCAAGACTCAAAATTATTATTTAAATAAGCTAAGATATCCTCAATCCAGTTGTTGGTGGTCAATTTGACTGAATTTATTGAACCGTTGATTGCTTGTATTACATTTTGACAATCTCCTTCTAGATGAAGTTTTCTGATCCCTACCTCCTTAGCCCATTGAACAGCCATTAGAGCTCCAGCCGCTTCCGCTTCCTCTGCATTCATTGCCGTTGTTGACCAAGATCGAGTTCCATATTGCGCACCTGCAAAATCTCTAATGATTAGTCCTAGTCCTGCATTTCTAATTTTTGTATCAAAAGCAACATCAAAATTGACTTTCAGTACATTAGGTAAGGGAGGTTTCCAATATATATTCTGGGCAACAACAATATTATTGTTACTATGATAAAGATCAGGACAAAAAGATTCCCAATCTAACATGTATTTAGATATTTTATTGGCAATACTCCCTGCATTTGGCTGAATCTTTTCAAAGACTAAGCAACACCTAGCTTTCCAGATATGCCATACAATGACAGCAACCTTGTGCAATCCTTCTAGTGTACCCTGCAAATTTCTTGGAATAGTAACAGCAAAAGAGTTAATCAACCAATCATCAAAATTAACATTGCTAATAGCATTGCCAAGATTACTATCGTCTAATCTCCATTTTTTTTTTCCATACTACATTCAAAGAAAATATGATGCATTGTTTCTAGATGAGAACCACAAAAATGACAATTACTAGCATTATTCCCATGATATCTCCTTATTCTATCACCTGTTGGAAGGCACTTAAATATGCATTTCCACAAGAAGTGTAGTACCTGGGATGCAATTTATGTTTCCAGAAAGCTTTCCAATTAACTGTATATGCAGTATTAGAGACAGTATTAGATTGAGATTCATTCAGAATAACCCTATAGGCTGATTTCACAATGAATAAACCATTGTGTTCAGGCAACCATCTAAGTGTATCACTATCATTCTCGGGTATCCTAATTTTCCTAATTTCATTAACAGTCTCATGGTCAAAAAGAGTCTCAAGTGTGCTAACATTCCAGACTTTTGACTCTTCCATAAGCTGGTCAACAGTGCACATGTTTGCTGAACTGAATCTAGAATCCAAGTGTCTATCTATAGAGGGAACCCATCTATCCTTCCAAATAGCTATATTTTTCCCATTTGCCACTTCCCAACAACTATATCTCCTAACATATTCCATACCTTCACATATGCCCCTCCAAATCCATGAGCCATTGGTTGCAACTGCACTATGCAAAGGATTCACATCAGGAAAATATTTACTGCTAAGAATTTTTACCCACAAATCATCTGGAGAATTAACCATCCTCCAATTCAATTTAGATAACGGAGCTTTGTTGACATATTCAGTTCTTTTTATACCCAATCCTCCTTGGCATTTAGGTTTAGCAACTTCCTCCCACTTTTTAGGATACCCTCCTCTAGCATTTTTATTTTTGTTCCACCAAAACCTTCTCTATATAGCATCTATTTCATCCGTTAATATTTTGGCATTGGGAAAACAGCAAGATAATGGCTAGATATTGACCCTAACACCGTCTGAGAGAGAATAGATTGCCAAGGATGTAACTTGACACCAAATCTATCTAAGAGGCCACCAAAAGTTTGCATTTTTTTTTTTGAAGAAGTAGTGGAACTCCAAGATATTTATCATTCAGGGCCAACTTCTTTATCTGTAAGATATTAGCAATCTCATTTTTGACAGCATTAGGGACTTTAGGACTGAAGGCCATACCTGATTTGTCAAAATTGACAGATTTTCCAGAGAATAAGCTAAACTGCTCAAATATTTTAGCTAGATGTCTAGCTTCTTTAAGATTTGCCTTGGTGAAGATTAGGCAATCATCTGCAAAGAACAAATGAGAAACAGAAGGGCTAGAAGTAGTAACTTTCATACCATGAATACCACCACAATTTTCAGCATTTAATAGTGCTCTAGAGAATGAGTCCATACATAATATAAAGAGATATTGAGACAAGGGATCACCTTGTCTCAAACCCCTTTGAGGCTTATAACACTCACCAGGTGAACCATTAAGCATAATGGAGGTGGACACAGTAGACAAACATTGTTCTATCATGGTGCACCAGTCATCACATAAACCTAATTTCTTAAGAGTAGCTAGCAAGAAAGACCAATCTATCCTATCAAATTCTTTAGACATGTCCAACTTGACAGCCATCCATCCTTTTTGAGATTTGGTTTTTTTCATAGTATTTATAAGTTAATGAGCAATCACTATGTTATCTGTCATTAACCTACCAGTAAGGAATACAGTTTGATAAGGAGTGATAATTTTGTTCAGAAGGGTTTTCAATCTACTAGCAATAAGCTTAGATATTATTTTATAGATTACACAGACTTATTGGTCTAAAATCAGCAGCACTCTTAGGACAATTAACTTTTGGTATTAAAGCAATAAAATTATTATTCATTTGCTTTAACATATGCTTAGAGTGGAAAAATGATTGAACCATACTTACAGTGGCCTCTCCAACTTTTTCCCACATTTCCTGATAAAAGCCAGGTGGAAAACCATCTGGTCCTGGTGTAGTCCAAGGTTGCATTCCACAGATAATGAACTTAACTTCCTCGTGAGTGGGAATTTTAGTGAGCATTATGTTATCCTCAGCTGTAATACAAGGAACAATATGATCTAGATAATTGGCAGGATTAGGTGGATTAGTACTTCTACTCATATTAAGAAAATGAGACTTAAGAGTGTCAGCTATATCTTTCCTATCTGACAACCAAATACCTAAATCATTTTGCAAAGTATCTATTTGTGTTTGTGTTTTATGTTCTAATTATTGTTATTGGTTGTGTTATTTATTTGTTTGTGAGATTTACAACTGCATTTACATTTTCTTAATAACATTGATATGGATTGTATTCGCATTCTTAATCAATCTTGTTTGTGTTTTGCTACAGCTATGGTATGCTATGCATGCATACTCATTGTGTTAAACCACTGACATTACCGGAAGGGAGCAACCTATCAAAACCATCCAGGGGGAACATTAAAGAAGTCGCGATAGAAATTTCCAAAGATATTGAGTTGGCTGAGTACCTGGTAATAGTATCGCCCTTAAAATTTTATCTTTGTTGTGTATTCTAAAGGAATATGTGTAGACTAAACTGACAAACATGTACATAGTCTATCAAATCTTCAATGATAATGATGTGTATATATTCTGCACTTGTAAACAAAAAAATGTGTATTTATGTCTGTAAAGGAGTATACATAGACTATACTAGAGAAGTGCAGGCAGACTGTATTATAATTTGCACTAATAAAAAAATATGTGCATATATTCTATAGGAGTGTATGTAGCCCATACTGACAAAATGTAGACAGTGTATAGGTTTTTCACTGATAGAAATGTTTGTTTATAGTACTAATATTTGGGATTCATAATAGTGTATGGAATCTGAACTCATAAAAAATGTGTATTAATGTATGTGTTCCAGCTTTCGTCGAGTATTTTCTTGATAATCCGCTACTGCAGACATGTATACTGCCAAAACATAGTTTCTTCCATCTTATTTTGTTATTTTGTATAGTGCATATTTGATATGTACCAGCCTTCAACCTAGTGACGGAGGCACATAGAGACAAATGGGGTCTCTAGTCCCCACTTGTTTCTATACCTCAGTCCAAAATCAGTTGGATTTTTAGAATTTTTTCTCTACAGTGGGGGAAAATTTGATGGAATTATGAACATTTTTGTTCGTTAAGGGGATCAAATACATAAAGTTTTGACAGGGATTTTCCTATGACCCCTCTCAAAATTTTGTTTGGCTCCGTCACTGTTCAACCAATAAAAGTATAGATACTCAATTAGCTTGTAACTTTGTAACCCCCACATGTCTCTCCGCTTACCTATTTGCTTGTTTATAAATTTTGTAGTCGTATTTGTGACATTTCTTTTGCCTGTATTATGCAGCCGAAAGATCCTCGACTTACACTTGTGTTTCAACGGGTAGCACTTGCAGAAACAGTAAACGAACTTGTTTATTCTCAAATCTAAAGTAGGGAAACGACTTAGTAAGGTGGCTTGTTTGCCTGTCTAGTATGCAGATGAGAAGCAGAGTGCCTTTAATTTTTCAAGTTCCAGTGCCTATCCCTCATACGTGACCGGAGTTAGTGAAAATATACTTTCTTCACCTCAACAGTTGGAACCACTTGCAAAGGGCATTGCTTTATAATCTAGTTTTGTGTTTAATTTGTTTAAATTTTCTTTCTTTCTTTTTTTTTTTTTAAAAATCCTGGACTGCCGGTGGATAAAGAATTTTCCAAGTTCTTTGTAGTTGTGGGGTATATTTTGAATTCAATTGTTGGTTTGACGAAATAAAGCAAATTTTACTTTTTATTATGCATAACCTTGTAAAAGAACACAAGTAATACAATGAACAGTACTTATTTTCTTTTGTAATCAATGTATATAATCTCAAAAATTGACTGCAATGGTTTGATATCTTAGTACAGGTCCGCTGCACTGGTTACAAATTTAGTGTAGGTACTCTACACTGCTTAGAAATGAGTTCAAGTCCCCTACACTAACTATAAATTTCATACATATCAGTTACAGTAGTTAGTAATCGAGTACGGATCCTCTGCACTGCTTAGAAATCTGAGTACGCGGGTGGTGCTCTCTGGTTGGAAACTGAGTATAGGTCTTCTGAGGCCCCCATCATAGGAGTGTAAACATTTATATGATTTCAATAATGTTGTAGTAAGATGATTCGTTCACGATTTGTGAAAGCAGATTCTAGACTTAATTTTATAACTACAAATATAGCAAACTTAAATAAAAAGTGATTTTAATATTATGGAGAAACTGAGGTTAGGATTCCACCACTCATCAGTAATTATGTGATTCAATACTAATTTATATCATGCAATTTAAAAATTGATTCAATTCTAAATTATTGCCAAAATCAGATTTCCAAAATACCAAATGTTAGTCGCAAGTATAATGCATCAAAAATCTTAAACTAAGCATGCATCATCAAGAGAAAACACATTTGATTAATAAAAACCATTTAAGTCATTTTTTATCAATGCAATTAATCATATAAAAATATTGCATCATCAAGAATATAAAGCACAATTTGGCTAACTTTGCCTATGTAAGTGGCGGTCCATATTTGTCCTCACAAGAGATAAATCTAGGGGTGTAATTGTTTGTCGTAAGTGATGGTTGTGATTGAGATTAGAAATGCATCTAACGGACAAAATTTATCATGTCATTAAGGTTCCACAATTCTTCATAATAAATAGTCTATTAATTAGCCATGATAATATTTTATTAAATGTCAAATTAAAAATGATAGTATATAAATTATTCTACTACTGATGATAATAAATATATTTTTATTAGCTAATACTTAGAATTAGTTTGGTATTGCTGCGAGATTTACAAAAGTGCTTTTCCGATGTACGTCATTGTTCCGAGCTATGTAAAAAAAACTAATTGAATGGTAGCCGGTGTATGTTACAGTGCCGAGCTTTGTAAAAAAAACAATTGAATGGTTGCAAATTATAAACTAAAGCTAAAACTATTTTAAAAAGCAGACATTCTCTGAAAATATTAGATTCATCTATAGTTAGTGAGAAAATGACAAAAACAGACATATCTCTGAAAATTGTTTATTCTATTTTATTGTGCATAAAATAAATAAATTTTCTACTATTAGAGTACATACATGTAATATTAAATTTACTAATTAGTATTATTACTAAAAAGTATTATTTTTCTTAACCACTTTATGAAAATCAATAATTTCTTAATATTTATTGTTGATAAATAAAAGTTTATTTCAATGATACGGTATAACATAAAATGTAGTTTGAAAATAAAAAATAATTATCTTTTAAAGAATAAAATATAAGGAATAAAAATTGGTGATCATATATAGATTCAAGGATAATTTTGTCAGTTATAAAAAAAGATGGGATAGAATTGGAAAATAAAATATGAAATTAGGGTGAACTATAGTATTTTCTTTTGAAGCTTTTAAAAGCTCCTTCTCCCCCACTTTTAAAATTGATAGATTTTGGAAGTGTTTTGCAGAAAAAAACATTTTATGAATTCTTTACCAAACACTAAGATGAAAAAATATTGCGATAAATATGTTTTCAAAGTACTTTTTTTTAATGCAAAAAAGCAGCACCAAACTTAGTTAAATTGGGTAACAATTATATAAGTGGATCATAGTAACGATGGCAAGTATTGGTTCCCAGTGAGTAATTTCGTATCGTCTCATGTATTTCTTGATAAATGGTTTAACGTTATTTTTATTCAATGATGATGAATATCAGAGTTTATTGTTAGTAGAGCTTATTGTTATTAGGTTAAGTACTTAACGATTTGACTTGCTAACTAATCATGGTTGTATTATTTTTATGCAACGAATAACCTCACATTTGGAAGCATAATATCGTAGAATGTAATGGCGTGTACCCTCTACCGATAATGTCCTCACTTAGCCATTGCGGTCATCTGACAGTATTGGGTTTTCAATGGTCACAGCTGCGGCCATCCAACAACAGCTTCTTAAGAGGTCACCCATCCAAAGATTATTCAATACCGAGCATGCTTAACTATAGAGATTTTCCCCCAACTATAAAGCCAATTATGCTGGAAAAGTCTCGGTTTTAGTAAAGGACAAACCATTACCTATATTCCAACTTAATTTGGAGCCATCCTCGGCCCCGGAATATGTTCAATCCTAGACTCTGGCTTTTTTTCTCACTCATGAGACCCTTTCCCGACACAATCCGTCAAGCATACTCTTTCACCCTCGACAGGTAAACCATGGTCGACTCCAATACCATTTGTAAGGACCTGATCCTCCGCCAATACTGTTCCCACTTAGTCACTGCGGTTATCCGACAGTGTGGGATTTTCAACTGAAACTGATGCGGTCATCCATCAGCAGTTTTCTGGGAGGTAGCCCATCCCTAGATTACTCTCGCCCGAGAACGCATAAATTCAGTGATTCTTACCAACTCTGGATCCAACTATGTTGAAAAGGACACAGTGTTACGAAAGGACAAGCCATTACCTATATTACATTCGGTGAACTCTTCCTGCCGAATTGAATTACGTACATAATATATATGGGAATTTAGGGCGCAAGTGGAATCAGACTGAAGCTGAAGAAGGAAAGGCCCAAAGTTGAACTAGCACTCAAGGTGGAGTTAGTGTCTCACCCATTAACTCAGGTGGAGCAGGGTTTCAGATCGGCAAAGGCAATGTTCAAGGTTGAACTGACGCTCAAGGTGGAGTTAGTGTCTCACACATTAACTCTCAAGTAGCAAGGTTCTATATGGGCAAGGAAATGCTCAAGCTGGAATTAGTTCTTGGATTCTCATTAACTCAAGGTGGAGTAGGATTTTAGGGCACATAGTGACAATAATCATGATCGATGGGTAGCATATCCAGATGGTAATCATATGGTCCCCGGATCCTACTCGGCTAGAAGCAAGGACCGACGAGCTTGAGCTCGTTAATGCTCGTTAGAGTCACTCTAATCACATATATTATTACCAAGACACAATAAGAACAAACAAAATGTAAACATTACTATTGCCATATAACTAAAACCAATTTTTTTAATATCTTGATAATAGTTCTTAATTTCATGAAAAAATTTGAAGTGCAAGATGAAAAAGAAGCTTGTGTCCAGGAAACCTGATTCCCAAAATTTGGAATGATATCAATCAATGGGTTTTATTAGCACTTGAAAACATTTAAAATTTACCCTTCGAGCTACTCGGTAAAAACCTTGCCGAGTAACAAAAATTCTATGGAAAAAACTAATCTCGATCGAAGGGAAAAAGAATATAAAACAGCTTCACATTTCGAACTAAAATATTGACATCATATCCTTGATTCCTCCCCATGATGTTGGCATCTCTCCCTGATTCCATTCAGAGGAGTTTCCAGACAGTTCCTTTAGTCATGTACTTTCCAAAAATGAATATAGGCAATAACTTAATAAATAAGTCAGTCATGTCTCCTCCAGATCACTTTTGTGGGAGAAAAAAATTCATTGTACCTTCATAATCAACAACTTTTCGATTGCACTTCCTTAAAAGTCCTATTTGTATCTTTGCAGGGATGAAACAAACTCATGTCAATGGTTCCTGTTTAATTATTTGGTTACATTTATTATATCGTTCCAAAGATGCTGCCTCCGAGATAAGCTATATCTAGCTAACAATTTCAGTGAAGATGAAATATTTGGTTGAGTATATTATGCTAAGTACAACATGAAAACGAAGGGGATACCAAATACACCCAACTTTTTCGTTCGGCAACCTGTATAGACAAAACTTAGTACAATTGCAAGTAGACCAACTTAATGATCCTTGACAATATGTATATAAAGTTAATATCTCAACCTCTACTCAATCAGTATGTATATAGACACAAGGTCTGTGTACCTGATTGTTAAGAAAATTACTAGGACGATATCAAAAATCAATATCCAAGATTAACCTAGTCGTATCTAAATAATTCAATCGGAATTCTGCCAAGTGATTAAACTTGTTATCTTTCTTTTGAGATACGAATTCTACAAGAAACTAGACTCGTAATCGATTACAATTAAGTGGACGTATCTTCTTAGATTGAATACGTACAAACCTGTGTAAATCTAATTATAAAGATAAACAATATAATGCGAAAAATGAAAAACACAAGACACCATAATTTTTGTTAACGAGGAAACTAAAGGACCATGGATCAACAACGCAAGCAAGATAAGAAGAAAAACCCCGGACCTCGTCCAGATTGAACCGCTACAGACCGTAGCCTACTATAAGACTTCAGACTGGAATGTAGTTAAGACCGAATCCACCCTCCAAGCGATTCAGTTACACTCGCGCTCCTTACGTCTCTTGAACCTCGCAAGGTTCTACGCACTTGATTCCCTTAGCTGACGTCCTTTACAACCTAGGAGTTGCTTCAGACGAAGTGAAGACTTTTGATACCAATCTGCCTCTAACAGTTAAGCATATTTGATTTCCGTTTAGATCAAAGATCAAGGTGTGGAAATATGTTTGCAATAGACAAAGCTAGCAAACCTCACAAATCCGGAACTTACGACTCCCGAAGAGCAGCCTAGATTCTTAATTACCTCTCAAGAACAATCATCGAAAGATCAACTAAGATCAGTCTTTAGATATCTATCTTGAGTAATCACAAGGTCTAAAACGAAGAGAACTTTGCGATTACTATCTTGCCTGAAAGATATTACGAAAACTTCAATAACAGAAAAGCAAGATCAATATTCACGAACTATCAAGGTAAAAAAAGTCGGACCAGGATTCACGAATCCCCAAGTGAAGTCTTTTAGTCGTATACCTAAAAGGTCAATAAAGGACGACTCTAGAATCAACTAGGACACAAAGTGTCAGGGATTGATTTTCCCAGTTGACAGAGATGCTCTATTTATAGTTTTCTAAGACTAGGGTTAGATTAAAATTCAAGCTAAGATAACTTGAGAATCAAGCAAACAACTTTGGTTTTCAAAATACAATAAAAGACTATAAACATAGGTTCGGTTACGGAATTGTGTATAATGACTGTTCGGTTTGGCAAGTTAGCCAAAGAACTGAAAGCTATTTGATGTTCATTTAAACACCTAAGAAATTAATCATGATACAAACACATAAATATTTAAATAATCAATGAAGTCTTAGAAGTGTTTAAGAGAGTTCTAGCAATGTTAAACATATTAAATAATAAGTCTTTAAGCATCTGCTGAACATTGTCAGGACAGTTGGTACAACGGTTTGCCAACCGTAGTGCTTGTTCACGAGTCAGGGTGCCATGGTTCGTGAACTGAGTTTGCCAGCCCTATTAGACTACCGAAGTCAGTTGACCACGGTTCGTGAACCGGGTTCGCCAACCGCTAGCCTATTTATCCAACTTGTAAATTTAGTCCACCACGGTTCGCAAACCGGGTTCGTGAAATGTTCCCAACTGAACTTACTTTTTGCGAAATGGTTCGCCAACCTTCCTGTATTTATATATCTCATATATCTATGGTTGCGAACTGGTTCGCCAACCTACCCTGAGTAGAAATTTCAGTAAGTTCATATTTCTATCTTATGATGTTTGAAACATTCCCAAGTGATATAATCATTTACATGGGAAATTTTCAATTGATCCACAAATTAATTCATAGAACTAATATTGTTAAGGACCTTTGAACATCTAATCACTAAATCATATTCCGAGATTTTTCACAACACAAGCCTGACTCGAAACATCTTCTTTATAATTCTACTATAAGTTATACAATATAGTCTCAATAGATAGAATTATGGTATAGTGAGTAAAATAAAATGGTTCAGTCTTCACATACCTGATACAAAAGTTCTTCAAATGTCTTAGTCGATCTTCAATCTTCAAGGGTGATCTCTGATACTCAACTACAATTCTAACCTATCCGAAACTTGACTAATTAGTAGACTAAAACAAGATATAGTTTTGATCACCTAACATTGAAAACAAGCTTGAGATAGCAAAACTTGTGGGTTCAACCAAGCAATGCTCTAACACAACAATGCATCTATTGCACTTAGATATGGGAATTTCATCTCCCAACACATCTTCATCATTTTCCTTCAGACGAAGTTATCATTTACTTACATTTGAACCTCAACTAAACATGGAGTGCTAGCAAGATGCATGTCCCTGTTAATTTTCCTGACAACTTTGGAAATATGCAAACTAGTGGAATAATATACCAAAAGCTTAGTGGTCGATCGCGCTTTCCCTATATTCATATCAAATTCAAATTTCAAGCAGCTTGTAAATCTCTTGTTTCATTAAAAGTACATACCATGTCCATATCATCGACATAAATAACTACAATTATAAACCAGGAACTTTCTTCGTGAGTACACACGGCACAATACCTTACTTTTTTTTTTTGATACTAAGAGAAAAAATTCCATTAAGAGATTGATGAAAGAGTTACATCTGGTTATCCTCCATTAATCTTGCCAATAAGAAGGCTGGAGGATTAGAGTTCCAAGTACTAGAGACTACATACTTTCTGGCATGTTATTACATTCTCTAACGACATGCCTACATTGCCAATCACTAACATAACTTAAATAAAATCTGATGTCCTGAATAATAATGTGATTCAGCCAAGACAAACTTGAGCACTCACCGTTTATAGCTGAAACAACATTCTGCGAATCTGCTTCTATTATGATATGCTGCAGTTAGAGGGATACATCCCATTGTACACCTTCCAGAACAACATGACACTCCGCTTCCTCAGCATTTAGATCACCATATCTGTGGATGCATCTTGAATGTCGATGAGCACCTGCAAAATCACGAATTAGTAAGCCAATTCCACTTTGCCTTAAATTTAATTTAAATGAGGCATCACAGTTTATAGTAATGTAAGGGAAAGATGGTGGTTTCCATTTCTGTTGTCTATTAACAGAAATTTTACTTTTCCTTAGCAACATGTGATTTTTACTCTGAATAATAGAGTTGTTCAGGTTCTGAATTATTCTTATTGTGGAGATTGGATTTGGTTTGATCTTATCAAACACACATCTGCACCTTTCCTTCCATATTTCCCATACTGCACATGCCATATTTATCAGCCAATCTTCACCCAACAACTGATCAGTGGAGGAAAGTTGAAACCAACTTCTTATCCAGTCACCAGTTTCAGTGTGTGTCATCATAGACGGGTATACCAAATCAAATACTCACTTAGACGGGCATACCAAATCCTACTGATTGTTTCAGTTCATAAGTAAACATTCTAATCTAATTGCAGAGATAAGTAATAACCACATAAATATGGCTATAAATATGTTTATAGATTCATTTGATTTGGGTTATAAATATGTTTATCTCTTAATCCTTGCAGAGATAAGTAATAGCCACATAAAATGCTACATTTCAAGTCCTTTTGAAATTACCAAGCTAATTAAGTAGCAGAACGTTAACATGCATTACAAGAGAGTAAACAATTGCACAGTGTTGTGAGAAACCTTGCGCCACAAGGCGAGTCTTTATATTTTAAGACTTCATTCTTCTCCCCGCTTTTTGTGAAAAATAATCATGTATGTCCCATAGGTTTTACACTTGGTTTGTTAGAACTACCACACAAAATACCTGTATATTTTTCAAAGAATCAAGTTCTTCCTGGATTCTGTAGGAAAAATATGCTCATTGTGACATTTAAACAATAAGAAGCATGGTTCGATCTCATCATGTTCTATTTCCTTGAGCAATTGTATATGAAAATAATAATTATTAATATGCTCAGATGATCTTTCCATTGAATCGTGTGCGTTCTCATAATCCATTGGGATTTCATTGTTCTCTGGAATCGTTAAACTTTAGAGTGTCCTCTAGTATTGATTATAGGGAATAATAAGAGACAATCAAATGGGATGATTTCATTAATGATACAAATTAGGTTGTGCCTTGTTCACCTACTTTCTTTCCAAGTGAGCATTGGTCAAACCTGGTGGTATCTCCATCTTCCTTTATGGATCCACGACTTCAATTACACTTCCACCAAGTGTAGTTAAAACTTATTAATAAGAATTTCTTACCTTGCTGATACATTTGTAGGTGATAAGTGTGATCTTATCACTTTAGCAATATCAGTTCACATTCTAAAAATCATACGTTTGTGCAGTACAAAAATCAATATGACACAAAGAGGGAACACACCATAATAATCCCTATCGTTTCCTTATCATTTTTCTTATCTCCCCTTAATGATGGGAAGAGTGTCTCATCAAAGTGACGATCCGTAAATTTAGCGGTTAAGAGATCGCCCGCCAAAGGTTTCAAAATGCAGATAAATATTTGGAATCCATATCCAACATTACTACTTAATCATTTTAATGACCCATTATAGTACGATGTGGGATCGTAATGGCACATACATAGCACAACCAAAAATGCATAAGAATATAAATGTCATGCTTATATCCAGTTACCAACTGGTAAGCAGAAATGGTTGACTAATTGTAGGTTTTATAATGAATAAGTGAACATGCCAATAATAATGCATATCCTACAAGCAGTTATAGGAAAGTTGCTACGCATAATCTATGCCTTAGACACCAATCTATAATGTGACAGCCCGAATTTTCGGACTTCCAGCGGACACGGATTCGGCCTTTGGGTCGAGTCCGATCCAGCTATCAAGTCAAAATATCCGAACCGTCACTCGTGTAGGACCAGTTTTTCGTTAAAATATAAAATTCAAACTCGAGTAAATTTCATTAAACCAAACAAAGTCTTTTGAAATTGCAATGCTGTAAAATAATAATTACATAAACAAAAATATTTAATTAAAACAAACAAACACATCGATTAAATTAAAAACGCAATACCCAAATCCCCAGGTTGTATAATAATTTCTTTGTCATCTAGTCTTTCTTCATACTCTATGGAAAGAGAGGAAAAGGGGTGAGCAAACCACGGCCCAGTAGGAAGTTTCCAAAAATAATAGAATGCATCGGAAAAAAAAACACAAACAAATACTGCAGATACAATAATTAAAACCACACACAAAAATTCGCAATAATACTTATGCCATTCTCAACCACAAATACTTAACATTTTCTTACTCAAAATCTTCACCATTAATTCTAGATCCTTAATCTAATTGTCAGGGTTGTTCTGGATACTACACAACCGTTCCCTGAACGGACTCTCGAGAGAATGGCAGCTGTCTTGGACTTTCTGACGGTTCAACAATCTTTTTTTTTTGTTCTTTCAAAAACTACTTAATCAAAGTAACATTCAATCACCATTGCATTAACATCACTTTCTCAAACAAAACTCGATTCGATTTACAAATGCTTAAACCATACTCGAAATACCAATTCAATATAATAGTTCATTAACATATCCTCGAATAATCATAAATAAATGCAATACATATACATATATGTATACGGTCTAAATACAAACACCAAAATATTTATCTAAAATAAATATATAAAAATTACAAAAATGGGAAAAATAAATAAATCAATTGTACCAAACAACATAATAGCTATAAAACAACATCATATTTATTAACACTAAAGTCAGAAATCAATCAACATAATTTAAATGATAAAAATAGGTTTTAGTTTTGATATAAGGTAGAAACCCCTACCTCAAAATCTTACCAAAAATCTTGATACAACATTTTTTTCTCTCCAATAAATCAGATGCTTTTGTTTTTATCTTCTTGTATAGATAAAATCATGAGGGAGCATAACTTACGAAAATGATGGATAAAACGGCCTAGCCTTCTTTTGTTGTTTTATATGAAAAACCAGAGAGAGAAAGAGAGATGAAAATGATGGCTGATTTTTGTTTTCTTTTTGTTTTCGTGTTGTTATAAATAACGTTTATTCAAACAAACAAAAAATAGTTCTTTTGTTGATTAGAGATTTCTATATGAAAAAAACGAGTCGGAGTTTGAGGAAGGAGCCCTCGACCCGCAACAGATAGAGGGGGATTTATTCACATAGTTTGGGACAAATAAAACCCACGGATTTACTTTTTTTCCTATAATAAAGTGACAATGCATGAATGCTATTTATCAATTCAATCTTACCAAAAGAAAATAAAGCATCTCGTTTTAGTATGTACACTTAAGTAAAATAATTCTTTCCATCCTAACACAAAGAAATTCCTTAAATCATTATTAATGATGTTTCTATTTTTATCCAAATATACTTTTCATACACCAAAATATAATTTCACATTTAAATATTAAAGAAGATTCCTTTAATTTTGCTAATATTTATTAGACACTTAAATAAAGAAAATTCCTCTAATTTTGCATTATCATATGCATGTAATTAGTACTAATCAATAAATTTCCTAATTTATATTTATATTTATAAACTTAAATATAAATTTATATATATTCTTTACTTACCTATTAATTAATGTAAGAGATATGCACACATATTTTTCATAAGAGCCAAATCATTAAATTACCAAATAGTTCAAATCTTCCATTTTTAACTTTATTATGTATTAAAAATTCATGCTACAATTAGCTAGCTAAAAATAATAAATCTATTTCCTAACTAAATTAATTACATGTAACTACCGACCACTGCAGTGACTGTTGCCATATTTAATTAAATCATAGTCTATTAATTAATAAAAATAGAAAATGATTTCTATTTTCAAGAGGTACTCAGAGCATAATTCTTTATAAATTAAGTTTTAAACTAAAACCCGAATAAATAATATGGATAGGGTTTTAAACGCGAAAATCATATTAAAAAAATTACGGGGTTTTACATATAACGTGGTAGCCTCTACGAGACCATGTAGTATATGATGTTCTGCATGATCCCATTAAACATGCAATAATCATCAAGTTCTTTTGATGTAAACTCTCTAGCATTAAAAAGGGTGGTGAGCCCTTAAATTTAAATTGTGTAATATGGGCTAGGAATGTTTCAAAAACGCATTATTTCTTGTGAAAAATAACTAATTCAACACTTTGAATCATCCATTAGAGCCATCTTTAATGGTCCACATTCTGCATGGATATGTTCACCAATATCACCTTGTTTCTTTTGAAAGAATGAGTTTATTACCATTTGCATCTTAGGATGGTCTCAAACCTATTTACTAAAGAAGACTTTGTAAAATTACTGACATGCTTTATTACTTTAAAAACATAATGGGAGGGGAGATGGTGTTTCTAGTATATTAGAAAGCATTGATTGTGAGAGATGCCGTCACTTTGCATTCTTGTAATCTTTTTAATTCCCATTTTCTTGTTCACTCAAATAAAGGGATGTTCGTTTGAGTTCTTTCAAAACAGAACATCATGTCACAACCAAAGTATCTTTACGGATTCAACTTTCCAAGTATTAGTGCCTTGAAGTTCACTATACTAATTAGCTCATTATTTTCTATGAAATATTCCTTTCACATTCGTTAGAGGCAGTTTATAGATGCATTCCATTCTCACGATGAATTTCCGTACACTAAACGTTTGAACGGATTTCGTAGGAACTTAACAAAGTGTGATTAGCTATTTGTTCCTACAGAACTCAAGTAACTCTTATTCTTTATACCAATTAAACAACAAAGGTTGAGCATTGCTTCACTCGAATATTATTTGTGATGACCTAATCATCGCATGGTACTATATAAGGAAACAATTCAACAAGTAGTTGTATATTTCCTTAAGAGCTACATGTAATAAATGGTGTGGCCGTATTACGTAACAAGATAAAATTTATCTCATTTACTTTAGAGTTAGAGTGTTACAATTCATGAAGATGATATAATTTTCTCATAATGCACGAATGATCCTTATAACTCAAGTGTTTTAGAGTATATCTCAAGTGCTCCACAGTATTTTAGTCTCGTGGAAATGATATTATTTTCATTCCATAAGACCATACAACGGATATTCTTCGTGATTTTATTTTATTTTATTTTATTTTAGCTGATGAAATATCTGTTAAATTATCATGTATCCAATAGTCTAGAATCAAATCATACAAAATCTAAAATCAAATCGTACAAAATTCGATTGAATATAGATAGTAAAACAATCGAATTATGTATGTGTATTGACTGGACAAAGTTCTTGTTGCCACAAAATTTGACGTCTAGGGTGGCCTTCTCAAAAAATATAGTGAGTTTGTTTTCCTTTAAACTCCATATATCTCTTGTAGTTGACTACCAATATATGATACTCACATTATAGTGCTTGTACTATTCTCAGTAAAATGTTTATACCAAGATTTTCAATTTTCATTTTTATGAGTTAGAAGTACATTTTTGTCTCACGCTCGGTAAATAGATTTACTTTGTATCGTTACTATAAGATCCAGAATTACATCTCTCCCCCCAAACTAGAATATAATTATATCTTCTACCGTAATTTTTGTGTTTTCTTTCACATGTTCCAGTATACCAACGCCGGTATGCGATGAAGGGAGATTTATGGAAAATAAATAAACTATTTTATTAATGATATTTTTAGTAAAAAGATAACTAATCTCCCGATTTGTTATTTAGGATAACTTTAGAAGAGTCTAAAAGTTTATTTTAAGAGTTTTAATAAGTTATGAGAGTTGCATAAATGTAGTAGATGTGACGCCCCAACCTAATTACCTACCTTATCTAATTGGATTACTACCTAATTGAAGCATCAAAACTAGATTATCGATTTTAAGAATCATAATTATATAAACTATTAATAATAAAACCCAAACTCTCTGATATTATATAAAAGCATCTCGGCTGATATGTATATAATAATGTGTTGTTTCAAAGTGAAAGAAAGAATACATACATAAAAGATAAATAAAACATCTTCAGTTCGCTAAAACATTACTGATATGGGACATATCTTGACAAGTCACATATATTCCAAGATTTGCCTAAATCTTGGATATTTATCAATTTTAGTATTATATTTATTCGGATAATTATCTTCTTTATTTAGTTTATCTTGTTTAGGAAACTTCTAGACTTTAGGGTTTTAGATTTGCAGGATATAAATAGCCTTTTCTATTGTCATTTCAATTTAGCTTATGAACTCGTTTAATGAAAATACCATTTGGGTTAAAACTAGTCTATTCTCTTCGAGAGGTTGATCATCATTGATAGTTTATCGGCTACTTTGCTCCTAGATTGGAGTTGTTTATCATCTTTGGGTCCTATTTACCAGAGTGGATTCTCCGCGTGTCGGTTTATTTCAAATCGTTTCCGCTGTACCGTATCAGGTGGTTACCACAGCAGGCTTTTCTTGTGATTACTTAGAAGAATCAGTTGAGGAGTCCTGTGCAATCTAGGTATTTCTTTTATCATATAAAATAATAATAATAATAATAATAATAATAATAATAATAATAATAATAATAATAATAATAATAATAATAATAATAATAATAAAGTAAAAGAGGTAGCTAAGAATTTTGGGTTTTGTTTATCACCTGTCGCCGCTTGTTTATTAGGCATCTCATCATCACAGTTGGTAAGATCTCTAACTCCTATATTACTTATTGATTCAAGGGTTTTGATTGATTATTGTGTATTTTGGAATGAGGTTTGTTTGTTTGGTACCGTAAGTGAGAAGGTAGAGGGGAAATAAAAGAGTTAAAAAAAAGTTCTGTTCGGGTAAGGTTTGATTCCAGGTTCAAGTGTATAACTCATCAAGGTAGCCATCATTTGTCTGCATCAATTTTATTGTCCAGGTATCTTTTGTATATTGTTCTTCATAAAGTTTTGTTTGGTAACTTGTGTTAAAGGAGCAATAACTGTGGTCCTCGTGGATTTTAATCATCTTCCCATCTATAACAAGCTTTATGCCAGCAAGCCTTTGACAAGTTAAACTCTTGTCCATCACTATCCTAAGCCAGTTTATCCTTAACCACCCAAAGCAAGTTTCACGTGGATACCCTTTTATTACTGCAATGTTATGCCCCTTTATTTTGCAAAATGGATGAGTATCCCAATATATGGAAACAAATTGTTTCGTGGATTTGTTAATGGGAGTGTATGTCGTTTTATGATCGATGGTAGCTGCATTGATAATTTGGTGTCAAGAAAAATGGTAGAGGCCATGGGTTTAGAAATGGACTGGTATCCGAATCCGGATCAAATTGAATGTAGCAGCAGGGGATAAATTACTTGTTTCGGTGTTTCCAGATTTCCGTTGTCGTTTGGTAAGGTATATTTTTATTCAATTATTTGCGAGGTTGTAGACATGGATTTATGTGATGTCGACATCGTGCTGGGAAAACCGTGGTTTTCTGATGCTGGCGCAGTACGTAACAGCCGAGGAGACAGTGCTTATGAGTTTATTTGGGGGAAAACCAGGGTAGTTCTCATACAAAATCCTAAAGGGGTGCCCAATGGAAACAAATAACTTTCAAATAATCACTAATACGCTTCACAGTTCCAAAGAATAGTAATTAAACATGTCATCGTGCATAACATGCATGAGAGTGATTTCCCCAAATATGTCGATATAATATTGCCTAATCTGAGCTATTAAATACATAAATTAGGTTATAAAATAAAAAGTAATATGGTTACGTCATCTACGTTATATAGCTATATTGCACTTCCCGTGCTATATAATATTTACACTTCCCGTGCTGAATAAGACTTAGCAAGGAGCTGTGGGGAGACCACAGTCACTCCTCGTGGGGATTTCACACAAATACACATCAAATTATTCACTCAGCAACCAACAAGCATCGTAGTCATAATATAACATACATGAAACTACCATCATAAGTCCCGAAGGTTTTACAATCAAGCATAATATGCAAACGAATGGATTCTCACAAGAAAATGTAAAAGTAATATTGAGAGCCAAAGCCCCTATAAGAAGAATATGGTTGCCTCATCTGAGCTAGTAGCCATAAAAATATATATAACATTTGAAGAATCCAAATAATGCATATAACACAACATACCCACTCAATTACACACAAATAAGATCATAAGAAGTAAATACACATCATACTCGCAAATATAAAGAAACTTAATGATTACAAGAAGGTTACAAAGTTCCCACCTGATTTGATGACAATCCAAGCCTACCTCGAATCCACAATCCACTGCTTCATTTTTTGAATCGATCATTGTTAATAAAGAGTAACTGTTAATCACACAAGCACTCTAAGAATTTAGCCAATAGGCTCACACAAGGTTCATAACATAATATCATACAAGTCTCCAGTTATGGGCTAAGTCAAAAAACTAATGGTTCTAGTTTTATCATTGGTTTTTATAACCTGTTATTAAGTGTTCTAGGCATAAATCAATATATACTTATTCAAATTGAAAAGACGAGGGTACCCAAATACACCACAATCTTTAAAATATCCACCTATAAGTCCTCTTACCGAAAGTGATTTCTATGGACAAAGTCGAGACAATACGAAAAAACTGTATTCACACTTTGTGTGATCGTCTATGGATATGAGATCGAGACAATACAACAATCAAAGTGTGATTACTTGATAATAGGTTCGGACTTAATCAAACTCTATAGGATCACCATCGAGTAATACGGAGTTAACGTTTGTGTGATTTACTTTAAATTATAATAATAACAATTATAATTGCGGATTAGAAAAGTAAATGACACATCAAGATTTTGCTAACGAGGAAACCGCAAATGCTGAAAAACCCCGGGACCAAGTCCAGAATTGAATACTCTTAGAACTAAGCCGCTATACAAAATCTAAACCAACTTCGTATAGTAGAGACCAAGCAACTAAACCTAGTTCACTTAGTTTCTTCAGTATCCATGCGCTTCCGACATTCAATAAGTGCACGCACTGGAACAATTCCTTTGGATCGTATTCCAAACAGCAAAGGAACAACAAATCTGTTTGTTAACAACTCTATTGATTCTTTCCAGATAAAGATATCTCAAGTCATAAGCAAAGGCTCTTCCGTTTAAACTAATAAACTCATTTTCCTGGTTGGATCAATCAAATCTCTATAACCTAAGTAATAAGATTCGGATTTGTAACAATCAAAATAGAACTCAAGAGAACTATTAGGTGTTACCAATCTCACGCAACTAATCAATCGAATAAATCCGATTCTAGTTGGATCCCAGCCGATCAAGGTTTGTGCTACACAAAGATATGAGAAACCAATAAAAAATCTTCTTCGTCTTCAAATTTTCTTTAATCTTCAATTAAACCTGCACAACACCACTTGAATCTCTTGTGATCAATCACGCACAGAACGGAATCTGTTAATAATGGATTATCACAAGATGTCTTTAGATCTACAAACAGTTCTAAAGATCCCGTCGACACTTCGATCTAGTTTGAGTGAATCTTATATCAGAAGAGAAGATTCTCAAGAATAAACAAACTAAGTGCAATCAAAGTTCAAAAACCGTTAGTCAATCAAATCAATCGAAAACTAATAAACTGCAATTATCTAGTTTCCCACCAACGGTACTCATAGAGCTTCTTGATCCCACAGAAGTCTTTAAACGAGCGGTCATAAGAGATTTCGCCTAATTAGTGTACTTTCCTCTCCGGATAGACGGCTCCACCAGAAACAACAAAAAGATGAAGTTTGCCTGGCTCTTAGGATAGTTTGCTAGAAATGCAAACTTAGGTATTTATAGATCAAGGATGATTGGACACCAAGGAATTTTTAAAACCGAAAGTATTCTCAAGATATGCAATAAATGCCCAAATCGGTTTTCATAATTTTTGGAAATGCTTTGCCCAATATTTTCCGAAATCTCTCAATAGAAAATCTCCAATTATTAAATGCACATTACTAATTTTTATTCTCTAGAGATATGCATTTAATTACTGGTAATTAAAGCATATAAAACTAACAACCTTAATTGAAAGATTCTTAATTTATTTCGAACCGGGATCTCCTTGAGTAATTAAGGAATAACTTTGAACAATAAAAGATAAGAGTTATTGTTCGTGTTCAAAGTATGTTGACATCTTTTCTTTGTAAATCATCTTTCATATTTACAATCTTGGAATCGATTATACCACACTTCCAAACAAGTTTAGAACTGGTTCATCTGTATTCCAATACAACTATGTGATTGATCAAATATCAAATCACAATCATGGGTTCAATCGGTTCTACCAATCACTAGGATCGGTTATACCTTAATATGGATTGTGATCGAACACACAAGGTACCAGGACCGGTTACGTCAGTTACCATGATCAGTTACGTCAGTTACCAGGACCAGTTACCATATACTCATGGTATTGCTTGTGATCGGTTACATAAGTCACTAGGATCGGTTACACCAATTACCAGGATCGGTTACACCAATTTATAGGACCGGTTACACCAATTACAAGGATCGATTACACAATTCTTTTGTGATCGGTCACACCAATTACTAGGATCGGTCACACCAATTACAAATATCGATCATACCATCTCAGGTGATTACTTAGGATCGGTTACACTAATTAATCAAAACTAGTCATACCAAATCATAAGTCAGGCATTGTGATTAGTTATACCAAGATACATAACAAGTTATAATCGGTTCTACTAATTCACACATATTGGTAATCCAAAGATATGCAATGAATACCAATACCAATAAGCCTAGCGATTTCCCTTTCGATTCATAAAACTAGTTCATGAATGTACTTCCTTTAAACAAATGTAAACATTGTTTCCTAGGATGAAATTTTCACCTTTACCCATACACATAATCACAATAGCATTCATACGATTATGTTGATGTCATATCTACGAAGTTTCAAAAGATAAGCGTTATACTTCGTAGTCTAATTCCTTAATGCTATGATCATATGATCATGTCTCACTACTAGAGTAAAATAATCATTCACAGCTTCGTAGTTATGTTTTAAATATAACACGACTTGAAAGATGCGTTAGGAATGAAACAGTTCAAGTCAATATTACTAACCTCAAGAAGATGGATGATGTCGTCGTTGTAGCTCGTTACTTCTTCACGTTCTTCAGGTCTTCGAGTAATACTTTTATGTCTCATATTCCTAGACTTTCGAGTCTAACCTATACGAAGTTATCTCTAGTACATAATCAAGCGACTCTTAGATGAGTTTTGATTCACTAAAATATGACAACCAAACTTGACATACCAACGCTTGGTGGGTTCAACCGAGATATGCTCTAACAATCTCCCCCTTTGTCAATTTTAGTGACAAAACTCTTAATACATTTGGATAAACAAATTACAAGAATTCATCATACATACGCTTGATTCCAAGTTTCAACAGCACAATAACCTGCATATATTCAATTAATAAATGCCGTTGTTGACATCTGAATAACAAAGCTTATACTCCACCTAAAGGTAAGATATGTAGATTTTCAATCCGAACATCTTTGTTATTCCCCTTTTGTAGTCAAGATAACTACCCAACAATATGATATGTTTCTCCCCCTTAGTCAATGCTTTACTCTTTCGTTAGATATAACGTTTAAGCACAATTTTCATTTCCTTAGTGATTGCAAATCACTTGTTTACTCCATATATTTTTTCCCTTTTTGTTACAAAATGACAAAGGTTCGAGCAAATAAAGGTCAAACCGAAAGGATCTTACAAATCTAAAAAACTTGTACAACCTATAAGAGTTAAGCACGAAGGTTTCACATACCACTTTAGATAACCAATATTAAAACCAAAACTATAAGTTATTTAGTTTTAATATGTTATCAAGGAAACAGTTGCCCGAAGCAATTTTCCCTAATAGTTTAACAAATTGACTTAGAAACTTAGATCCCTTGTTAAAGCGATTGTAAACATACAATCGCTTATTTCGATAAGACCAAAATAAATATCAGAATTAACTATATTTCTCTCATCAGGTTCTAATTATTCAGACAATAACTTAGACCTTTCACTTTAGACAAGACAAGTACTAGGTTAGTTAACTAGTATTTCTTGTCAAGGCATTCGATTAGACTTGAATAACCGAATCCTTCAATTTGATTAGTCTAACTAAGATCAGAATTAACTTAGTTTCTCTTATCCGGAATCAAATTGGACTAAACAAATGATCCCGTATTTTGTTAAGCCATACACAATACATACGAACCAAAATAAATTGACTTGCACAATTATTTTCTTAACCGGAAGCAATTGAAACAAACATAGACATTATAGCACCGTAATTGCACCGAAATTTCGTTAAGCAAAAACACTTGATGCCAAACAATAAAGAAGATATCAAACAATAAGCCAAATAAATTGACACAGTTTTTCTTAACCGAAAACAATTGAATCATACACACATAATGGAATATATATCAATTGTACCGAAATTTTGTTAAGCAAAAGCAAAATATATGCAATATAAACAGGCTTTTCTTAAACAGGAAAACGATTAACTAACAAATTCGTTACCTCAGATTCCGCATCCTCTTCTCCTCAGAAAGATATATCATTAAGCGCAAGTTCAAGTTAGAACTCTCCCCCAATATGTTGTCATTCTCTCGCAAGAACAAAAGAACAACAACAAGAGTAACCTTTACCAGATAAAGGTTGAATCGGTTTTAATTGATGCGTGCCAATAGCAAAAGTAAAAAACCCGAAACACATATGTTTATGCTAAACACAACTCATGTAAATACAAATTGATTCAACACATTGTGACTTTTTACATATGAGTTTCACCTTATGATCCTTTGATAAAGCCTACCAACATAGCCTAGAATTTAATCCCGCTAAATCAAAAAGTCACACAAACCATAAGGGTTCACATTATATGAGATCAAATATTAAGGTTAATGAAAACTAAAATCAGACATCCCATAAACTCAAATGCAATACACCATAAATATTCAACAGAGAATCAAGTATTGAAATTACTTCAATCTTGTAGGAAATTGAATTACAAAAACAACGCAAAAAGAATGAGGTCATTCCGAGTTCGGACGAAGAAGTTATGGGCAAAACAGTTTTACCCTCCTTTCGTATGGACCAATCACACCAATCACTAGGACCAGTTATGGTGATTGCTTGTGATGGATCACCAGGACTGGTTACAGTACTTGTGATGGGTTATACCAATCACCAGGACCAGTTACAGTGATCACTTGTGATGGATCACAACACTAAACTGTTTTAGACATAACTTTTGCATACAATGTCCGAATTCAGTGATTTTTGGCTCGTTTTAACCGTAAAAACAAGAGATACACATATATGATCAGTAGGTATCAGCATCATAAACTAAAAATTACCTTTTCTATCAAAATCTCAAATATAGATAGAGAAGGTATGAGTATAGAAGAAAATAAATCTCCCTAAAGATGTTAATTAGTCATATAATAACCGAGAGATCATGTGCTCAGTTTCATGTGCTTACCCACCCTTCGTAAGATTGAGCACAAAGGTGAGCATGCACATTCCAACACAACTAGTTTGTGTTGAGCTGAGCATTGTCTTGTTTGTCAGAAGTGACTAAGACAGAATCATCATTCTTGACCTCTTGCATGATTTGTTTTCTATTGTTCCATCTCTTGTTTTTATTCTTTGACTTGTGATGAAGAGTGTCATTATCACAACGTTCACTAGTACAAGAGATTTTCTACATGATGTCTTTCTTTAGTCTTTCAAGAAAACTCTTATTATTATTATCACCAACAATTAACAGCTGTGAGTCATTCTTGTGACTAAATTTTGGTCCCTTCTTAGCTATGGAGGACTTTGGGACCCATTTTAGAGTTGGGTTTCGCAGGAGAAGCTTTCTTCTTCATACCATTATGACGATTGTCCTTTTGAATACTTTGCAAAATAAATTTTCTCAAATTAGGAACATCAGATCTTGTCTTAGCATTTACAAAGTCATCTCTCTTTCTATATTCAGGTCTTTTATGAGATGGCCTTGTCGAGCGATAGGCAAAATTTGAACTATCATTATGTAATTCTTGAAAAAGCGGGGGTCTAACAACCACACCCAATATTTCGCTTAGAATTCTGTATGGACTAACTCCAATATACTTTCAAGAGAATCAACTAGACAATCAGACTAAATCTTAATAAAAGTATATCCAAGAGTTATATCTCTGTTTCTCAATTCAATCTGCAATCAAACAAATAGGAATTTGCGATCCCGATTGAATATAAGAAATAACTTGGACGATATCAAAAACCAATATCCAAGCGTCAATCAATTTAATCAACAACCAAAGTTTGGATTCACAATTGATTGAACTTACGCACAACCTGTGATATTTCAATTATATAAACAAATATAATGCGGAAAAGAAATAACACAGACACAAGAAGTTTTGTTAACGAGGAAATCGTAAATGCAGAAACCCCCCGGGGCCTAGTCCAGATTTGAATACCACACTGTATTAAGCTTCTACCGACACTAGCCTATTTAAAGTTAACTTCGGACTGGAATGTAGTTGAGCCCTAACCAATCTCACACTGATCAAGGTACAGTCGTGTTCCTTACTCCTCTAGAACCACACCGGATTCTGCGCACTTGATTCCCTTACCTGATCTCACCCACAACTAAGAGTTTTTATGACCAAAAGTCGAAGACTTGATAAACCAATCTGTCTCACACAGAAAAGTCTATTGAATAGATAAATCTGTCTCCCACAGATATACGTATGAGTTTTGTTCCGTCTTTTGATAAATCAAGGTGAACAGGAACCAATTGATATACAGGACTTATATTCCCGAAGAACATCCTAGAAATATCAATCACCGCACAATAATCTTAATCGTATAGTAACGAAATAAGATATTGTGGAATCATAAACGATGAGACGAAGATGTTCGTGACTACTTTTTATCTTGCCTATCGGAGAATAAATCTCGAGAAAATCTTAGAGAAGATAGTACTCAATCATGATATAAAACAACAAGATCAGAACACACAACTACAGAGAAAATAGTTGGGTCTGGCTTCACAATCCCAATGAAGTCTTTAAGTCGTTAACCCACAGGGTTTTGTAAAAACCTAAGGTTAAAGGAGAATCGACTCTAGTCACAACTAGTATCACACATGATGTGTGGGGATTAGGTTTCCCAGTTGCTAGAGTTCTCCCTTATATAGTCTTCAAATCAGGGTTTGCAATCAATGTTACCTTGGTAACAAAGCATTCAATATTCACCGTTAGATGAAAACCTGATTAGACTCAAGCTAATATCTTTCAACCGTTAGATCGAACTTAGCTTGTTACACACAAATGAAAAGTGACTTCATTTAGATATGAGTAACCGTACCTAAACGTGTACACCTTTGTTGGCTCAACAATAGTTAACCGAACTTAGCCATATGAACACTTTCATATCAACCTTTTTCATCTTAACCATAACTAGTTCAAATGACTCAAATGAAACTAGTTCTAGAGTTTTTCAATTGTTTATATTATCATAGAAGTATATAAGACACAATTGAAGCAAAATCGATTTTGATTCACTCGAATCAATTCATGAACATTATTGCCGCGGTTTGCAAAATATTGCATTCCTTATTATATAAATGTACTAGTTCATGAACAAACCGATTTTAGAACATAACCTACTCAAGTATGAATACGGTACGCATACCTAAGTGGCCGGACTAAGTTTGGGTTCGCCAGTATGCGAACGGGTACGCATACCTTCCAAAACTCGGTTGAATTTCTGGAAATTGAAACTCACGCCAGTACGCATACCGGTATGCATACTAAGTTCTCAGACTTTCATTAACCAACTAGTACGCATACGGGTATGTATACTATGGTTCCCGGACTTGGAATAACTTGCAACAGTTAGCATAAAAGTACACATACTGTGTTATATCTAATCATGATTATTTTTTCTAAACTCCCATTTCAATCATTGAAACATTCTTGTAAAACGACAATAGCTTTCTCACACAAACTATTAGCTTCAAAGCAATTTTCAAGTGATCGAATGATCAATACGAAACATTCGGAGTCTACATCAAATGACTGTCTCACACAAATCATGTAAGATGTTACAAGGCGATTTTCACATGATCATCTTTTGACTTTCGTCAAGAATATAAGATGAACTTGGTTAAAGAGAAAGCTTACCAACACATATTTCGAGAAATATGTAAGCGAGTTAAACTCAGCTCGAAATATCAAATGTGTATAATCGAAGTATATATAGCTATATGACTTTTGTCTCAAATAGGAGATAAAGTAGATAGACTTTTGAGTGATAGATAAGTTCATGTCTCCACATACCTTTTGTTGATGAAGTTCCACAAGCTCCCCTTAGTAGTTCTTCGTCTTTAATCGATGAATGCCGTGAAGTCTAATGCTCAACTACACTTTCTATCCTAATCCGAGATTTAGCTATAAGTAGACTAGAAATCAAGACTTATAGTTTTGGCAACTAAACTTGACAAAAAGCTTGAGATAGCAACGCTTACGAGTTCGACCGAGCAGTGCTCTAACAATTCTTTTTCCTAAACTTTGGACAATATCGATCCGAGTTCCTTTGGGGAACAATCTTAGCCAATTCGTTTGATACAAAAGAAAGTGTATTTTTTATCTTACGAATCTTGCATCCCCATTCCACGTGCCCTTTATTACCACAATAACAACAATGCTTAGTAACATACGAAGTATGAGTTTTAATGTTACCTTTTTGTGGATCCTCTGTTATTGGAGCTCGACGAGTTTTCTTCTTCTTCTTCTTATCTTTGTTCAATGTTGTTGCTTTCTTGACATTAACAGAAGTGCTCTCTTTGATGGTTGTTATTGGAGAGTCTGGTTGAACACAATTCTTAAGCATGACAGGCTTTTCTTCTTTACAAGAGATAGGAGCATCTTTGACATCAGTGGAAGCCTCTGGTTGAGAAGAACTTGTAGCTTTAACAAATTTTACCGCTTTGCTAATATTTGAAGCATCTATTCCCTTATAGCCCAATCCTCATGTATCACGATGATTTCTACTTGCTTTTAACATTGAGGTTAAAATGTTTGAGCTAACATTGAACCTTTTAAGTTTCAAATTTTCTTCTTCCAACATCTTGATTTTTTCAAGAGCACCAGTTAGATCAACCTCAAGGTGTTTTTCTCGAGAGAGATATACACCTTCTTTCTCTTCAAAAATTACTTGTTGAGAGTTAATCCTTGCTGCAGATTCAACAAGTTTATTTTCCAACAAATAGACTTTTTCCATTCGAGAAAGACTAGCACTTACTTTGTCCTCAAGAGTCTGTATATGTTGAGGATTATTTTTAACCTTTGAGGAGGAAAGATCAATAACAAGTTGATCATTCTTGGCTTGCATACATCTTATATTGTCTATAAACTTTCCTTCTCTTTCTAATGCATGAATTAGTTCGGTTGAACATGAAAGAAACTTTTCGTATAATCCTTTTGACTGAAATGTTTATATATTCTAAGAATCAATGTTTTTCTCGTCATCAAGAGTTAATTCAGAACTCTTGGTATCTTGTATTACGTTAACTGAATCATTCTCAGGTTCTAGAAAAACCATTTTTAGATTCCAGTCTTATAGGTTGGATAGCACCAAACACAGATTGTTAGATCTTTTCGTGTTTGCCCGCTTTGATACCAATTGAAAAGACGAGGGTATCCAAATGCACCATAATCTTTAAAATATCCACTTATAAGTCCTCTTACCGAAAGTGATTGTCTATCGACAAAGTCGAGACAATAAGACAAATCGGTATTCACACTTTGTGTGATCGTCTATGGATACGAGATCGAGATAATACAACAATCAAAGTACGATTACTTGATAATAGGTTCAGACTTAACCAAACTCTATAGGATCACTATCAAGTAATACGGAGTTAACGTTTGTGTGATTTACTTTAAATTATAACAATAACAATTATAATTGCGGAAAAGAAAAGTAAATGACACAACAAGATTTTGTTAACGAGGAAACCACAAATGCAGAAAAACCTAGAGATCAAAGCCAGAATTGAATACTCTCAGAATTAAGCCGCTATAAAAAATCTATACCAACTTCGACACCAAGTATCTAAACCTAGTTCACTTAGTTTCTTCAATATCCCTGCGCTTCTGACATTCAATAAGTGCACGCACTGGAACAATTTCTTTGGATCGTATTCCAAGCAGTAAAGGAACAACAAATCTGTTTGGTAACAACTATATTGATTCTTTCTAGATAAAGATATCTCAAGTCATATGCAAAGGCTCTTCCATTTAAACTAATAAACTCCTTTGCCTAGTTAGATCAATCCAATCTTTATTACCTAAGTAATAAGATTCGGATTTGTAACAATCAAAATAGAACTCAAGAGAACTATTAGGTGTTACCAATCTCATGCAACTAATCAATCGAATAAACCCGATTCTTGTTGGATCCCGGCCAAGGTTTGTGCTACACAAGGATATGAGAAACCAATAAAAAATCTTCTTCGTCTTCAAATTTTCTTTAATCTTCAATTAAACCTGCACAACACCACTTAAATCTCTTGTGATCAATCACGCACAGAACGGAATCTGTTAATAATGGATTATCACAAGATGTCTTTAGATCTACAAACAGTTCTAAAGATCCCGTCGACACTTCGATCTAGTTTGAGTGAATCTTATATCAGGAGAGAAGATTCTCAAGAATAAAAAAACTAGGTGCAATCAAAGTTCAACAACCGTTATTCAATCAAATCTATCGAAAACTAATAAACTGCAATTATTTAAATTCCCACCAACGGTACTCGTAGAGCTTCTTGACCCCACAAAAGTCTTTAAACGAGCGGTCGTAAGAGATTTCGCCTAATTAGGGTACTTTCCTCTCCGGATAGACGGCTCCACCAGAAACAACAAAAATATGAAGTTTGCTTGGCTCTTAGGATAGTTTGATAGAAATGAAAACTTAGGTATTTATAGACCAAGGATGTTTGGACACCAAGGAATTTCCAAAACCGAAAGTATTCTCAAGATATGCAATAAATTCCCAAATCGGTTTTCATGATTCCTGGAAATGCTTTGTCCAATATTTTCCAAAATCTCTCAATAAAAAATCTCCAATTAGTAAATGCACATTACTAATTTTTATTCTCTAGAGATATGCATTTAATTGCTGGTAATTAAAGCATATAAAACTATCAACCTTAATTAAAAGATTTTTAATTTATTTCGGACCGAGATCTCCTTGAGTAATTAAGGAATAACTTTGAACAATAAAAGATACGAGTTACTGTTCGTGTTCAAAGTATGTTGACATCTTTTCTTTGTAAATCATCTTTCATATTTACAATCTTGGAATCGATTATACCACACTTCAAAACAAATTTAGAATTGGTTCATATGTATTCCAAGACAACTATGTGATTGATCAAATATCAAATCACAATCATGGGTTCAATCGGTTCTACCAATCACTAGGATCAGTTATACCTTAATATGGATTACTTGTGATCGAACACACAAGTTACCAGGACCGGTTACGTCAGTTACCAGAATCGGTCATGTCGATTACCAGGACCGGTTACCATATACTCATGGTATTGCTTGTGATCGATTACACAAGTCACTAGGATCGGTTACACCAATTACCAGAATCGGTTACACCAATTACTAGGACCGGTTACACCAATTACAAGGATCTATTACACAATTCTTTTGTGATCGGTCAACCAATTACTAGGATCGGTCACACCAATTACAAATATCGATCATACCATCTCAAGTGATTACTTAGGATCGGATACACTAATTAATCAAAACTAGTCATACCAAATCATAAGTCAGGCATTGTGATTAGTTATACCAAGATACATAACAAGTTATGATCGGTTCTACTAACTCATACATATTGGTAATCCAAAGATATGCAATGAATAACAATACTAATAAGCCTAGCGATTTCCCTTTCGATTCATAAAACAAGTTCATGAATGTACTTCCTTTAAACAAATGTAAACATTGTTTCCTAGGATGAAATTTTCACCTTTACCCATACACATAATCACAATAGCATTCATACGATTATGTTGATGTCATATCTACGAAGTTTCAAAAGATAAGCGTTATACTTCGTAGTCTAATTCCTTAATACTATGATCATATGATCATGTCTCACTACTAGAGTAAAATAATCATTCACAGCTTCGCATTTATGTTTTCATTATCGCACGACTTGAAAGATACGTTAGGAATGAAACAGTTCAAGTCAATATTACTAACCTCAAGAGGAACGATGATGTCGTCGTTGTAGCTCGTTACTTCTTCACGTTCTTCAGGTCTTCGAGTAATACTTGTATGTCTCATATTCCTAGACTTTCTAGTCTAAACTATACGAAGTTGTCTCTAGTACATAATCAAGCGACTCTTAGATGAGTTTTGATTCACTAAAATATGACAACCAAACTTGACATACCAACACTTGGTGGGTTCAACCGAGCTATGCTCTAAAACAAATAAGGTCAAATTGGGTGTCATCGGAAAGCTCTCGAAAAATGCTACAACTTTGCAGAGGAACCAAAAGCTAATTCGGACCATAAGTGGTCCAAAAATCTAAAATAAGAATTCTTGCCCTAACCCTAGCCCGCGGTTCGACTTAACCCGAGCCGCCAACTCAAACCATCAACCCTGTACTAACCCAGACCGACCCGCTAATCGGACCACCAACCCAAACCCAAGAAATGATCTTACTCGGAACGAGTCATACGGGTCACACCGAGTCAGCTGGCTGACTCGGTCATCTTCTTCACAAATTCTCTGAAAATATTCCAAGTGTTTACTCAAAACTCAGCTCATGAGGTCACTTTCTAAGATCACTAGACTACAACCTATAAATCCAATTTAAACAATTTATGGCTCATTAGAATCACGAGATCACCCTCTACAACTCTATCCTACTGAATAGTTTCCAGTTCTAATTAGAACCTATCTAAAAAGTCTCATACATATCACTTCTCGCGACTGTTTACACATGGTTTCAGCCTCGTCGACTAGTTTTCGGTCACTGATATCTCACTTTTTATTTAACCAAATTAGACAAACTTTATATGTCCGCAATCTACACCCGGCGTACTACAATTTTATATTATACAGATAAGTCAAATTATGTCTCTAAGGTAGCCATAAAAGTCTACATGTTGGGCAGTAAACAAAATACCATACATAAAATCATGATCATCAAGAATTACTATTTAGTTGTTTATACTCTATTTTAATTAATCTAATGCAAACCCAAATCATAATAATCCTCTAGAATAAATTAAAAAGGTTGCCTTTATATTCTTAGCATCTTTCATCACCTCCATACACAGAGGCGGAGCCAAGAATCATGGGATGGGGTGCAAAAATTTCCTATGGGGTGAAAAAAAAAATATAGGGGTGAAAAAGAAAAAATAGGCTTATATGTAAAATAAAATAAAATAATTTGGCATAAAATAGGCTTTTGAGCCAGCTGGGCAGGGGTGCAAGTGCACACCCTTGCAATGGGCTGGCTCCGCCCCCGTCCATACATCATCAAACTCAAACTCATATTATCTTTATCATCAACCTCATCCATGGTTAACAATATTACCAACAACCTTATCATCATTCCATATCAACTAACCATCATTTCTTCTTACTAATATGACTATCACCCTAACTACAAAGTTCAAATATCTCTTCTCTCAAGTTCTTTCTCCCTCAACTATACTTACCATGTCCTTCCATTAATTATTTTTCTCTCCAACTCCTCCTAAAATTCCTGCTCCAAACTCTATTCTTCTTTTCTTTCTATTCTCACAAAAGAAAAACTCTATATTTACTCTTCTCAAACCTATGCTCGGTCACCATCCAAACCACAAAACAAAGTTGTTGCGTGCAACAAAACTAAGAGGAGCACTTCCTCTTTCACATACATGAAAGGTGGATAAATTCAAACTAATTCAATTAATTTCTATTTGTATAGTTACAATCAATTTGCACCACATATATAATATTACTATTTCACTTTGTATAATATACTAAGGGGTACTCTTTACTACATTGAGGTCCAGTTGAGGTCAAGTCAGGTCAAACTTCAACATCCATTTTCGGTTTGCGACATCTTCCTCGTCCGATTGGCGAGTTCTAATAGTCCATTTCGCATAAATTTTCGAGATCTATCTAATGGTATTAATTTCATTTTCAAATTATTATTTTATTAATTTTCTATTAATTAATGTTCTTATTTAATTAGTAGAGTTATTAGTGGCTAAATCGTCTCTTGACCGGTCTAATAGCGTTGACGTGTTTGCGGGTCTTTACATTCTCCCCACCTTATTTCATTTTCGGCTTCGAAAATCGAACCGTCCTTCCGGTCTTCAACACTCCCCACCTTATAGAGAACACTATTTCTCATCTTAGTGCAAGTACCTCTTATACTTACAAACGCGCGAAATTCAAATTCATCCGATATAACTTTGAATAATCCTAAGATTGAGATTCAAAATTATATATAATTGAGTTGAACCAATACACCCTTATATATATATATATATATATATATATATATATATATATATATATAT
>JAJJMB010000989.1:1665973-1684545 GCA_023531105.1 Papaver atlanticum | reverse complement strand
TATATATATATATATATATATATATATATATATATATATATATATATGTATAACCTTTATTTTAATTTACCATCATCTAAATTTAATTTTAAAATTGTGTTGTAACTAAATAATATTTACATATTATTATTAACATAAATTTGACTTATTTTATATGTACTTCGTATAAATAAGTATATACTATGTTTTCTAAAATCTTTGACTATATTAGTTAATCTATATTAAGTTTCCAAGAGAATTTATATTATACTAAATAACCTGTAAATTTAAATAGTAGTGTAAATTATAACTCTAGAATTTCTATTATATATTAAGCGGTTAATTACTATTTATGAACAATCTCAAATTATACTAATTAAATATTATTACTATTTTTATTTATTTAATATTACTACTAATGTATTTATTTATTTATCTAATTCATTAAGAGGTTCATTATGACTTAGTTGAATAAATGATAGTGATAGATAATTATTAATAATTTCAAGGTATTGATTGATAACTAATATATTTATCGTATTTTTTTCTTTCTTCAGACTAATAAAAACCGCAAAATTAAGTCTAAATTGTTGTTATAAAAAGTTAATTTGATTTTCCTTAAAATTATACCACCGCTAAATAATCTTTAAGTTTTACTATAAGTGAAAGTTATATCTTTGTTAATACTATTATATACTTATTATCCAAATAATATTTACAATAATTCTAAATTTTATAACAATAATTAGATAGTATTTTTATTTGTTTATCTTACCGGGTATTTTACCAAAATGTTGATGTTATTACATAAAACATAAATATAAATACTATTTCTAATTTGTATAGCTAATCTATTATCATTATCTTCATTTTATTGTTTTATCTAATTTTCCTATCTAAAACACAACCACGATACGTTAATCTAAATAACTATATTACTTATTTATTTACAAACTAAAGTAGAATAAAATATTATCATTATTATTAATTTCTCAATTAGTAAACTAAATATTAATCATTTGAAATGTAAATGTCTATGTTTATGATGTCATCTATTTTTAGTTTCTTTATGGATGTACTCTAACTATTTCGGAAAAAAATACATATCATGATTTATAGTTCCATCTAAATTTAATTTTTGTAAGATTAATTATGTATGCCCTGACTATTTCACTATATTTTAATTAAGCACAAATTAGGTATGCATAAATTATTCGCCAAAGACGCATCACAACAAAACAATACACAAATCCCATTTATAAGGAAGCGCAAATATAAGAGATTAACCTTATAAGAACTAAACGTACGATTTATGGATAATCAAATTATCCACTATAACCAAAACCTAAAATTATTTTGACATATCTTCATTGTCATCAGCTTCCAAATATAAATCCTAAGAAAAATTATATGGAAACTTAGACAGTAACTATAATCCTTAGCTCTAAGTGAACTATAATAAATATTATTTTAAAATAAAATCTCTAATAAACCATAATTAAAATCTAAACTCAAAACTCATATTATCTTTATCATCAACCTCATCCATGGCTAACAATATTACCAACAACCTTATCATCATTCCATATCAACTAATTATCCTTTCTTCTTACTAATATGATTATCACCATAACTACAAAGTTCAACTATCTATTCTCTCAAGTTCTTTCTCCATCAACTATACTTACCATGTCCTTCCATTAACTATTTTTCTCTCCAACTCCTCCCAAAATTCCAACTCCAAACTCTCTTCTTCTTTTCTTTCTATTCTCACAAAAGAAAAAATCTACATTTACTCTTATCAAACCTATGCTCGGTCACCATCCAAACCCCAAAACAAAGTTGCTGCATGCAACAAAAATAAGAGGAGCACTTCCTCTTTCACGTACATGCAAAGAGGATAATTCAAACTAATTTAATTAATTTCTATTTGTATAGTTTACACTCAATTTACACCACATATATAATATTACTATTTCACTTCTTCTAATATACTAAGGGGTACACTTTACTACATTGAGGTCCAGTTGAGGTCAAGTCAGGTCAAGGTTCATCGGGTCGACGGTGAACAGTCGACGGTCGAGTCAACTCCGGTTTACTTTTTTCAAACTTCAACATCCATTTTCTGTTTGCGATATCTTCCTCGTCCAACCCATTTGGATAAGTAGATATTGATTTATGTTATCTTCAACATCCATTTGACCCCATTTTTGATAAGTAGATATTGATTTATGTTATATTCAACATCCATTTGACCCCATTTTGGATAAGTAGATATTGATTTATGCCTAGAACACTTAATAACATGTTATAAAAACCAATGATAAAACTAGAACCATTAGTTATTTGACTTAGCCCATAACTGGAGATTTGTATGATATTACGTTATGAACCTTGTGTGAACCAATTGGATAAATTCTTAGAGTGCTTGTGTGATTAATAGGTACTCTTTATTAACAACGATCGATTCAAAAGATGAAGCAGTGGATTGTTGAAAAAACGGGGGTCTAAAAACCACACCCAATATTTCGTTAGGCAATCTGTATGGTCTAACTCCAATATAATTCCAAGAGAATCAACTAGACAGTCAAACTCAATCAAGGAAAATATATCCAAGAGTTATATCTCTGTTTCTCAATATAATTAGCAAATCAAACAGATAGGAATCTGTGAGCATGATTATTATGAGGAACAACTTGAACTATAGCAAAGACCAATGTTCAAGTGTCAATCAATTTCAATCAACAACCAAAGGTTGGATTTACCAATTGATTGAACTACGCACAACCTGTGATATTTCAATTATATAAACAAATATAATGCGGGAAAAAAATAACACAGACACCAGAAGTTTTGTTAACGAGGAGACGGCAAATGCAGAAAAACCTCGGGACCTAGTCCAGATTTGAAAACCACACTGTATTAAGCCGCTACAGACTCTAGCCTACTACAAGTTAACTTCGTACTGGAATGTAGTTGAGCCATAACCAATCTCACACTGATTAAGGCACAATCGCGTTCCTTACATCTCTGAATCCCAACAGGACTCTACGCACTTGATTCCCTTAGCTGATCTCACCCAAAACTAAGAGTTGCTACGACCCAAAGTCGAAGACTTGATAAACAAATATGTCTCCCACAGAAAAGTCTATTTTGATAGATAAATTTGTCTCCCATAGAAATACCTACAAAGTTTCTGTTCCGTATTTTGATAAATCAAGGTGAACATGAACGAATTGATAATCCGGTCTTATATTCCCGAAGAACGACCTAGAAATATCAATCACCTCACAATAACTTAACTATTGGTAGTAGAACAAGTTATTGTTGAATCACAAAGAATGAGGCGAAGAGCTTTGTGATTACTTTTTATATCTTACCTATCGGAGATAAATCTCAAGCAATTCTTAGAGAAGATAGTACTCTATATGATAGAACAAGTAAGATCATAACACACAACTACAGAGAAAATAGTTGGGACTGGCTTCAGAATCCCAATGAAGTCTTTAAGTCGTTAACCTATAATGGTTTTAGGAAAAACCTAGGTTAAAGGAGAATCGACTCTAGTCGCAACTAGTATCACACAGGAGGTTTGGGGATTAGGTTTCCCAGTTGCTAGAGTTCTCCCTTATATAGTGTTCAAATCAGGGTTTGATAACTTTGTAACAAAGCAATCAATATTCACCGTTGGATGAAATCCTGATTTAAGATTCAAGCTAAGTTTGCTTAAAACCAAAGCAATATCTCTCCACCGTTACATGGTCTTAGCTTGTTACACACAAATGAAATATACCTTCATTTAGATATGGGTAACCATACCTAAACGTGTATATTGAGTTGGCTCAATAACAGTTAACCGAAGTTAGTTATATGAACACTTTTGTATTAACCTCATTCATCTTAACACTTCTAGATCAAATGATAATCAAATGAATCTAATTGTGTTACTCATAGAGTTGTTCAATTTTTTATATTCTCATAGAAGTATACAAGACACAATTAAAGAAAAATTGGATTTGATTCACAAGCATCAATTCATGAACATTTAGCCATGGTTTGCAAAGATTGCATACCTTAATATATAAATGTATTTGTTCATGAGTATGAAATCATACTTAACTGATTGTAGAACTTAACCACGTAAGTTTGCAAACGGGTACGCAAACTTAAGTTCCGGACTTTGATCATTTCCGACAGTTCGCAAACGGGTACGCATACTGTTGTTCTGGACCGAACCAAGGTGAAACAGTTTGCAAACGGGTATGAAAACTTAGTTCCCGGAATTTTACAGTTAAAACCGTTCGTATACGGGTATGCATACTTAGTTCCAGACCTGAATCATTCATACAACAATTTGCATACGGGTATGCATACTGTGATATATCCATACAATGGTTAATTGTTCTAAACTCCCATTTCAATCATTGAAACATCCTTAGAAAACGACAATAGTTGTCTCACACAAACTATAAGCTTATAAGTAATTTTCAAGTGATCGAATGATCAATACGAAGCATTCTGAGTCTACAACAAGTGATTGTCTCACACAAATCATGTAAGATGTCACAAGGCGATTTTTACATGATCATCTTTGACTTTCGTAAAGAATAATGATGAACGTATTTAAAGCAAAAATCTTTCCAACACATATTTCGAGAAAGATATAAGCGAGTTAAACTCAGCTCGAAATATCAAATGTATATAATGTAAAAGTCTATATAGTTATACGACTTAGTCTCAATTAGAGATAGAATAGAATAGACTTCTGAGTGATAGATGAGTTCAAGTATCCACATACCTTTTGTTGATGAAGTTCCTCTAAGCTCCCCTTAGTAGATCTTCGTCTTCAATCGATGAACGCCGTGAAGTCTAAAGCTCAACTACACATTCTATCCTAATCCGAGACATAGCTATAAGTATACTAGAAATCAAGACTTATGGTTTTGACAACTAAACTTGACAAACAATCTTGAGATAGCAACACTTGCGAGTTCGACCGAGCAGTGATCTAACAATCTCCCCCTTTGTCAATTTTAGTGACAAAACTATCAATACAAATGGATTACAAAATAAATAAATTTTGTAGCTTCTCATCCAAATGCTTGATTTCCTTGGTTCTTCAACATTCCTTTAATTCTTCGTCACTCTAAGTACTCCAGTGATTCTGAATGTGTTCAACTCAGCATCATAGTTGTTGAAGATCCGTAGCCATAACAATAAGAAAACATATATTCTCAATTATTGTTATACAGTGTCATAGTATTATTACACAACATCAAAGTTCAATTGTATCACAACTTTGACAATAATACTACGGTGATATGTATCACTCCCCCTTAGTCAATACTTCATCTCATAATGAAAACCACTCCCCCTTACATAATGATCCATAAACCATATGTATGTAGTGTGAACTACAAAATAATTCTCCCCCTTTTTGTCAATATAAATTGGAAAAGGTACGAAAACTAGCGGGGTCATAATGAAATTCTCAAAGAGATTATTCATGACTAAAAGAGAACATATCAAATTGGTTTCGATGATTTCACATAGTCGAAACTTAGTGTATTCATCAAGGAGTTTATAAAGATACAAGATAACTCCTATAATATTCCACAACCGCACTCTCCACAAAGATTTGGCAATTAAGCACAAGTTCAATTAAGAACTCTCCCCCATAAAATGTCATTCCCGAAAGAACAACAAGAGCGACCTTACTTTTACAAGAAAAGAAGGATTTCTTTGGATATTAACAAATCACATGAAACATGAATTTGTATCCAGAAAACTCAATTAAATTAACCACAAAGGAACCTTAATGATTAATTTAATCGGAAATGCTCAACATAAGAAAACTTACGGAGCCATACAGTACTTTCCCATAGAAGTGGATCAGGGAAAGATCAATACTGCGGAATATTCAAAAGTTCATTCTATAATATATCAATATTTGCGTAAAGATATAATACACTTAACTTTTGACATATATGGGACAATCACAGTTCACGGACGTAAACACATATATCCCATAATTTTTTTTGCAATATATAAAATCAATAAAGATTAATACTGCAAAATCATCTTTCAAATAACTTAGAATTTAAATAAATAAATCTAAAATATTGCAAGATGAAAATTGTTGGCAAAAGCTATGTGTAATCACCATACTTGCTATTCCAAACCCTAGTTATCCTTCTTAAAACACAAGAATAAATTCTCATAAGAAGTTTCCTAGACAAAATAAAAATCAACAAGCTAAAAACAAATGACTCCTAAACCAACAAAACCGATCTTGAACTGAAATCAAAGAGCACTTCCGGAACCCTCACGAGTCTTGAGTCCTTTGAGCTTGTGATTGACAACATCCACTACTTCTTCAGAGAAGATATCCTCATTGAGAAGATCTTTAACATGTGTCTTCATGAGAACAAGGTCAGAGTTAACCTTTTTCAACTCAGTTCGTAACGTATCGAGACCTTTCATAGTATCAACGAGTTGTATTTTGGCTTCCTCAAAGTATTTAAGAAAATCATAAACCACTTCGGCCGAAACCATCTCATCATTCTCTACATATTGATGAGTATAAGCATAATAGCACGAGACATCAGAATAATCCTCAGGACTTTGATATTTGATATCATCAACTTCTACTAGGGTTCTTTTCTTCTTCCTTTTGGACCCGAAACCAATACCTTTATCAAGAAAACCTCTTGCAAAATCACAAGTGCGAGAAGGTGATGACATTCTTGACAAACAAAAATAACCTAGAGTATGCGTACGTGACTCAATAGGTATGGTATTTAAATGGTTTCTTAGGGAATAACTTTAGGGTTTCTAAAAAATTGTTCATGACAAGTCAATGTGTTTACCCATACGAAAACCAATATGATCCCCAAAACAAAACTTAAAAAAAAAACTGTAAAGTACCTCTTTACAAGGCAAAAATGACACAACAAAATTTTGCTACGTGAAAATTTTCTTTCACAATTTTTGGCTCAATAAATTTTTATATTCTCATAAGAGGAAAAAACTTAGAGCACAAAAGTAGCTCACAACTCAATTGTAAAAACAAACTTTTCAAAATATTAACAAGAAGACAATCGAAGTGATTCTTGAAACAGAACAATACTTAGGCAAAACTTATCTGAAGACAATAGTTTAGCTATGAATGATAAGAAAATAGCTCAACTAATCAGAAAGTATTTTACCAATAAGTATACCTGATTATTAGCATATATTACTCAACAGGATTTTTCATGAGTAAGAATTCAACCCTTGTGATTAATTAACACAAGTATGAGCTTTATGCATATCAAATGAATATTGTTCATGGTTAATCCTCTTTTTCATTCTAATTTTTGGAGGAAACCCTTTTTGATGTGAAAAAGTATCATAAAAATTACTATCATCAAAGTATGATACTAAGTTTGAACCCTTGCCAGAAGAAGTTTGTTTGGAGCATTTTGACAGCCTGTTAATGAGATCCTTGTATCCTTTAATTATCAGATTAAGGTTTTCCTTCATATCTCCATTGTTGTTTTCACCTACCGGTACCTTTCCCACATCTTGAACATCATCCTTCACCTTAGATTGAGGAGGACCTTTCTGAAATCTCCTTGACCAATTTGTATTAATGCTACAATTAGTTCGAACATTCGAATAGCAGATTGAACTGACTTTCCTGAAAGGATTCACAGGGTGAATACTAAAACCAATAGGTTTAGACATCCGAATGTCAGTTACACCTTTGAGTATTAAATCCAAGGTGTGTTGAAGTCGACCAAAATATTTGTCTTTCAACCTCAGTTTTCTCTTCCATTGAACATATCCTTTTGAATCACAAAAGAGACATACTTTCTGATCACCGGTGAGATTAGAAAAGGTAGGATTAACGACATTAGAAGATTTATTCCTTCCGTGAGATGTGGTGATTCCTTGATTAATGGAAGTATCCACCGCATCTTTAGCAGACGGAAGGGTTTGCAAATTAGCTTCTGAAACAGGTTTCATTAGAGAAACATGATTACATGTAGTCATATTTTCTAATAACACTGTTGAGTCAGGAGCAATTGGTATAGTGAATTCCATAGAGCATCCTTTACATTGAATAGAGAGATTATTCAATAGACGTTCTATTTCCAGGGAATCTTCCTTAAGTTTAGCCTCGAGTAAGGTTCGGGATGAACAGACTACAACATTTTCCTCACGAAGAACACTTAATTGGGAATCACGATCTTTTACCATACCAATCATCATATTGACCTTGTGTTTCAGCCTATTGATTTCAACTTCCTGGATTCTATCAAGTTTTAGAATCGCTGCACTCTCTTGGGCTGCTTCCATTTCTACTTTAGAGTCAGACTATTCGGTAAGATAATAAGGGTAACACTTGTCCATACTTGTTTGTTTCATGGGAACAAAATGTTCATACATGTGTGAGATTGATAAGTCTTTCTCTTTAATAGATTCCATAGAAACAGAACTTTTGTCTCTGGTGATGCGTTTGTCAGAGATAACACTTCTGTCCATAGAGTCAGATTGCTATAAACACAAACTTATAAGGTCTTAAACGTGTTTGCCTGCTCTGATACAATTGAAAAAGCGGGGGTCTAACAACCACACCCAATATTTTGTTAGGCAATCTGTATGGACTAACTCAAATACAATTTAAAGAGAATCAACTAGACAGTCAGACTCAATCAAGGAAAATATAACCAAGAGTTATATCTCTGTTTCTCAATGTAATCAGCAAATCAAACAGATAGGAATCCGTGGGCCTGATTATTATGAGAAACAACTTGAACGGTACCAAAGACCAATGTTCAAGTGTCAATCAATTTCAATCAACAACCAAAGGTTGGATTTACCAATTGATTAAACTACGCACAACCTGTGATATTTCAATTATATAAACAAATAATATAATGCGGAAAAGAAATAACACAGACACAAGAAATTTTGTTAACGAGGAAACCGCAAATGTAGAAAAACCCTGGGACCTAGTCCAGATTTGAACACCACACTGTATTAAGCCGCTACAGACTCTATCCTACTACAAGTTAACTTCGGACTGGAATGTAGTTGAGGCATAACCAATCTTTTTTTCTTTCTTTTTTCTTAATCACATATATTTGTATTAATTGAATAGCCAAATTACAAAAAGTTTACAACAAAAATCAAGCAAGAATAACCAAAATTAGGCCAAAACACAAATAGACTAACAGAACCTATAATAGACTACATTAGGCAGTTCAATTCTTTTATGAAAACTTGGCCTTCCAGAGTAAAGTATTCTTTCACCAGCTCTTAGTCCTGCACCTCTCTTGGATAAATCATCTGCAGAGAAGTTTGCTTCACGAAAACTATGTTGAAATACAATGCAGTCCAGATTGTGTTTTGCGTTAAGCCATCTTGTTATGAAAATCCAAGGTATGCTATCATTGCAGAAATCATTCACAACAGCTTTTGAGTCTGACCTGATTATCACCTTTTGAGCTTTCATCACAAAGGCCCACTCAAGTGCACAGATCACAGCAAGAATTTCTGCAATATAATTTGTTACAGTGGCAACTCCCCCTGACATTGTTCCAATAACTTCACATGAAGAATCCCTTGCAATGATACCAAAACCAGCTGTACCTGGATTGCCAAATGAAGAGCCATCACAACAAAAAACAACAAATCCTTGGTCTGGAGCTTCCCAATAACATGCTCTAATGTGACTATACTTGATGAATCTAGCACCCAGTTGAAAGCATTCAATAATATTCTGATCATAACTTTGTCCCCATTTTGTGCCCTTCATCCTGAAACCACTCTCATGCATAGATTGCCATATTTTTCTTTTAAATTCATTGAATTGGAGAGGTTTTTCTTCAAAGAGCTTCTTGTTCTTTTGAAACCATAGCTCCTTCATGATTGTGCAAGCAGCAGTCATCCAGATTTCCTTAATCAAAGGACTTTTGTGCTGAGATAATTTGCAGATATCACTGAAAGACTGAGGAATCTCAAAATTAAAATTTGAGCAAATCCAAGCCCATGCATTCAAACTAAAGTCACATTTCCACAATGTATGATCCATACAGTCTTGCTATTTAATGCATATGCAGCATCTGGATACTATTTCAAAGCCATTTTTCTTCATTACTTCATCATCAACATAAATTTGATGTTGAAGCTTCCATATATTGCTTGCAATAGCTGGGTGGAGAAATGGTTTCCATATATAATTAGGCCAGTTTACCTTAGGTTCTCTTGATCTTATTCTTTCCATAGCTGCAGAAGTTGAAAATCTTCTTTTTAAGTCACCACTCCACACTGATTAAGGTACAATCGCGTTCCTTACGTCTCTGAATCCCAACAGGACTCGACGCACTTGATTCCCTTAGTTGATCTCACCCAAAACTAAGAGTTGCTACGACCCAAAGTCGAAGACTTGATAAACAAATATGTCTCCCACAAAAAAGTCTATTCTGATAGATAAATCTGTCTCCCACAGATATACCTACGAAGTTTTTGTTCCGTCTTTTGATAAATCAAGGTGAACATGAACCAATTGATAATCCGCCTTATATTCCCGAAGAACAACCTAGAAATATCAATCACCTCACAATAACTTAACTATATGGTAGTAGAACAAGTTATTGTGGAATCACAAAAAATAAGACGAAGAGCTTTGTGATTACTTTGTATATCTTACATATCGGAGAAAAATCTTGAGCAAATCTTAGAGAAGATAATACTCAATACGATAGAACAAGTAAGATCATAACACGCAACTACAGAGAAAATAGTTGGGTCTGGCTTCAGAATCCCAATGAAGTCTTTAAGTCGTTAACCTATAATGGTTTTAGGAAAAACCTAGGTTAAAGGAGAATCGAATCTAGTCGCAACTAGTATCACACATGAGGTGTGGGGATTAAGTTTCCCATTTGCTAGAGTTCTCCCTTATATAGTCTTCAAATCAGGGTTTTATAACTTTGTAACAAAGCAATCAATATTCACGGTTGGATGAAATCCTGATTTAAGATTCAAGTTAAGTTTGCTTAAAACCAAAGCAATATATCTCCACCGTTAGATGGCCTTAGATTGTTACACACAAAAGAAACAAACCTTCATTTAGATATGGGTAAACCGTACCTAAACGTGTATATTGAGTTGGCTCAATAACAGTTAACCGAAGTTAGCCATATGAACACTTTTGTATTAACCTCATTCATCTTAACACATCTATATCAAATGATAATCAAATGAATCTAATTGTGTTACTCATAGAGTTGTTCAATTGTTTATATTCTCATAGAAGTATACAAGACACAATTAAAGCAAAATTGGATTTGATTCACAAGAATCAATTCATGAACATTTAGCCACGGTTTGCAAAGATTGCATTCCTTAATATATAAATGTATTTGTTCATGAGTATTAAATCATACTTAACCGATTTTGGAACTTAACCACATAAGTTTGCAAACGGGTACACAAACTTAAGTTCCAGACTTTGATCTTTTCCGACAGTTCGCGAACGGGTACGCATACTGTCGTTCCGGACCGAGCTCAGGTGAAACAGTTTGCAAATGGGTACGCAAACTTAGTTCCCGGACTTTAACAGTTAAAACCGTTCACATACGGTTATGCATACTTAATTCCCGGACCTGAATCATTCATACAACAGTTTGCATACGGGTATGCAAACTGTGATATATCCATACAATGGTTAATTGTTCTAAACTCCCATTTCAATCATTGAAACATTCTTAGAAGACGACAATAGCTGTCTCACACAAACTATTAGCTTATAAGTTATTTTCAAGTGATCGAATGATCAATACGAAACATTTCGAGTCTACATCAAATGACTGTCTCATACAAATCATGTAAGATGTTACAAGGCAATTTTCACATGATCATCTTTTGACTTTCGTTAAGAATAATGATAAACTTAGTTAAAGCAAAAAGCTTTCCAACACATATTTCGAGAAAGATATAAGCGAGTTAAACTCATCTCGAAATATCAAATGTGTATAATGTAAAAGTATATATAGCTATACGACTTAGTCTCAATGGGAGATAGAATAGAATAGACTTCTGAATGATAGATGAGTTCAAGTCTCCACATACCTTTTGTTGATGAAGTTCATCCAAGCTCCCCTTAGTAGATCTTTGTCTTCAATCGATGAACGCCGTGAAGTCTAAATCTCAACTACACATTCTATCCTAATCCGAGACATAGATATAAGTAGACTAGAAATCAAGACTTATAGTTTTGACAACTAAAATTTACAAACAAGCTTGAGATAGCAAGGCTTGCGAGTTCGACCGAGTATTGCTCTAACAATTGTGGATTCGAGGTAGGCTTGGCTTGTCATCAAATCAGGTGGGAACTTTGTAACCTTCTTGTAATCATTAAGTTTCTTTATATTTGCGAGCACGATGTGTCTTTACTTCTTATGATCCTATTTGTGTATAATTGAGTGGGTATGTTGTGTTATATGCATTGTTTGGGTTCTCCAAATGTTATATCTATTTTTATGTCTACTAGCTCAGATGAGGCAACCATATTCTTCTTATAGAGGCTTTGGCTCTCAATATTATCTTTTACACTTTCTTGTGAGAATCTATTCGTTTGCATATTATGCTTGATTGTAAAACCTTCGGGACTTATGATGGTAGTTTCATGTATGTTATATTACGATTACGATGCTTGTTGGTTGCTGAGTGAATAATTTGATGTGTATTTGTGTGAAATCCCCGCAAGGAGTGACTGTGGTCTCCCCACGCTCCTTGCTAAGTCTTATTCAGCACGGGAAGTGTAAATATTATATAGCACGGGAAGTGCAATATAGCTATATAGCGCATATGATGTAACCATATTACTTTTTATTTTATAACCTAATTTATGTCGTTAATAGCTCAGATGAGGCAATATTATATTGAGGTATTTGGGGAAATCACTCTCATGCATGTTATACACGATGACATGTTTAATTACTATTCTTTGGAACTGTGAAGCGTATTAGTAATTACTTGAAAGTTATTTGTTTCCATTGGGAACCCCTTTGGGATGATGTGCTCACTCGTTCCCACTTCAGTTTCAGTAATCAGAAGAAATGGTGCACGTGAAGATATCCGTTTTCGTAACGTAAAATTTTAGCAAACTGAAGATGTTTAATTTATCTTTTATGTATGTATTATTTCTTTCACTTTGAAACAACACATTATTATATACATATCAGCCGAGATACTTTTATATAATATCAGAGAGTTTGGATTTTATTATTAACAGTTTATGTAATTATGATTCTTAAAATCGATAATCTAGTTTTGATGCTTCAATTAGGTAGTAATCCAATTAGCTAAGCAGGTGATTAGGTTGGGGCATCACAAGTTTATATCAGAGCGAAAGCTCACGAAAAATTCTACAACTTTGCAGAAGGAACTGAAAGCTAATTCGGACCATAAGTGGTCAAAAAATCTAAAATAAGAATTCCGGCCCTAACCCTAGCCCGTTGTTCGATTTAACCTAGACCGCCAACTCGGCCCGCCAACCTTGTACTAACCCAGACCGACACGCTAATTGGTCCTCCAACCCTAACCCAAGAAATGGTCTGACTCGGTCATCTTCTTCACAAATTCTCTGAAAATATTCCAAGTGTTTACTCAAAACTCAGCTCATGAGGTCACTTTCTAAGGTCACTAGACTACAACCTATAAATCCAATTTAAACAATCTATGGCTCATTAGAATTATGGGATCACCCTCTACAAGTCTATCCTACTGAATAGTTTCCAGTTCTAAATATAACCTATCTAAAATGTATCATACATATCACTACTCGCGACTATTTACACATGGTTTCAGCCTCGTCGACTAGTTTTCGATCACTGATATCTCAATCTCTATTTAACCAAATTAGACAAACGTTATATGTGCACAATCTACACCCGGCGTACAACAATTTCATATTATAGATCTAAGTCTAATTATGTCTCTAAGGTAGCCATAAAAGTCTATACATGTTGGGCAGTAAACAAAATACCACACATAAATTCATGATCATCAAGAATTACTATTTGGTTGATTTTACTCTATTTTAATTAATCTAATGTAAACCCAAATCATAATAATCCTACTAGAATAAATTAGAAAGGTTACCTTGATATTCTTAGCATCTTTCATCATCTCCATACATTATCAAACTCAAACTCATATTATCTTTATCATCAACCTCATCCATAGCTAACAATATTGCCAACAACCTTATCATCATTCCATATCAACTAATCATCCTTTCTTCTTACTAATATGACTATCACCATAACTACAAAGTTCAACTATATCTTCTCTCAAGTTCTTTCTCCCACAACTATACTTACCATGTCCTTCCATTAACAATTTTCCCTCCAACTCCTCCTAAAATTCCTACTCCAAACTCTCTTCTTCTTTTCTTTCCATTCTCACAAAACAAAAACTCTATATTTACTCTTCTCAAACCTATGTTCGGTCACCATCCAAACCCCAAAAAAAAGTTGTTGCGTGCAACAATACTAAGAGGAGCACTTCCTCTTTCACGTACATGCAAAGAGGATAAATTCAAACTAATTCAATTAATTTCTATTTGTATAGTTTACACTCAATTTACACCACATATATAATATTACTATTTCACTTCTTCTAATATACTAAGGGGTACTCTTTACTACATTGAGGTCCAGTTGAGGTCAAGTCAGATCAAGGTTCATCGGTCGACGCTGAACGGTCAACGGCCGAGTCAACTCTGGTTGACTTTTGTCAAACTTCAACATCCATTTTCGGTTTGTGATATCTTCCTCGTCCGACGTCCGATTGGCGAGTTCTAATATTCCATTTCGCATACTTTTCGAGATCTTTCTAATGGATTAATTTCATTTTAAAATTATTATTTTATTAATTTTCTATTAATTAATGTTCGTATTTAATTAGTAGAGTTATTAGCGACTAAATCGTCTCTTGACCGGTCTAATAGCGTTGACGTGTTTGCGGGTATTTACAGTAGATACCTTGAGAAATAAGTTTATTATATTTTTGTTAAGTTTAGGTTTGTTTAGGAGGAGTTATCTATATAAGGAGCTCCAAAAATGAAAATCGGGAGACTCTTTTGATTAGTTAAAAAATATTTTTTTATTGTTAAACTTTATTTTTATTTATTATCGGGTTCATTCTTAGGTCTAAATAATAATATTATCCATAGTTGTGATTCTTCGGAGTTGCAAGGTCAGGATCATTCATTCATAGTCGTTATTCGTAAGAATAATATTTTGAGGTCTGAATAATGTATCGGCTACTTTTCAATTTGTATTCTGCTTTACAATTTTTATTTTTATTTTTTATATTTTCCGATCTGCATCATTCGAAACCCACACGATCTGCATCACTTGGTATCAGAGAAAAGTCGATTCTAGGGTTAATAAGATGTTACTAAGACGAGCATTCATGGTTAATAAGTTGTCACCAAGACAAGATTTGGTAAGATATAAAGATCTGATCAAATTAAAGAAGGAAATTCTGGAAGAAGGACAAAATTATTTGAAGAAGTCATCAAAATTTCTTTCTAAACCATGCTCGCTTATAGAAGAAATAATAGTGAAGAATGCGACGTTGAAGATTTGGTTTGTTGTCATGAGGGTGAATAAAATCAAGTTATTGTTGATTAGCATACAACTCCGATCTTCAATGAATATCCCGATGGCGAGGAGTACATGAAATATACTTCTCAACAAGAAGAAGAAAATCATTTTCCTGATCCTGACAAAGAGCAACAGTTCAGTGAGTTCACACAAGATTTTTATGATGAGTCATTAAATCCTAATAAACTTAATGATTTGGTAATTCATGATAGTGCTATATTTTCTTTGTCTACGGTTAAAAATAATTTTGTTGATCAATGCGTTACACGAAAGGCTTTCCGTGTATACACTAACAAGGGAGAATTTGTTGAATCAACTTATGAAGATCCATTGTGGGTTTCTATCATACATTATGCTTCTATACAGTGCATAGATTATTTTTTTATGGCATCAATTCGTATGTATGAAGATTGTCATTAACTCAGTGGGACAATTTGACTCATTGATTAAGACCAACCAGCCGATTTAGACAATCTAAATCGATAGATGACTCAGTTCTCTTGACCGTTAGACTTAACAAAAGAAATTAGTAACTTCAGATGACCGGCGATAGAATCTCTACCGGTTATCTGAAGTCACAAACGGTCTTCTGTTAAGACTATATGAACTCTTACCAGAAAACATTTCAATCACAATAGTGGAGTCTTAAGCTACATGGTGGTTGAATTACATGTGTTGAGGAAGTTGCAGATGTAGTGGCTGTGAGATACAAAGAAAGATAGATTCAGAGTTGAGATGGAATGGATTAGATGAATGTGTATGATTGAATGATTGCAGGGAAGTAAGCTTGACATAGGCCTGGAAGCGGTCGAAATACAAATAAAACTCTGCAGGATTTTCATTCGGCGAGTCATCTCAGTAAGCTGATTTGACCATGTGATGAAGACCAACCAGAAACTGCTTAGTGACATCAAATCCTCAACCACAATAGAACCCTAGACTCCATTTGTCTTCCCTGTCACCAACTCGAAATACCGACTTCTCTCATTTCTTGGCTAATCAAAATCCCAATTTATTTGAATTTGCAGCTGCCTAAATTGGGGAAAATTTGGGGAAGAACTAAATTTTCTTATTGACCTAGTTTAGGGTTATAGGCATGGGAGAGATTAAAGCACACATCCTATCTGATATGGGCTGTCAAGAAGGGTGCCCTATATAATTTCCAGTCCCACTAATAGACATCCTGTTATGCTTGCCTGGGCTGTTGATTACACTTGAATGTTGAAATGACCTTTTTGCCATTTTCGAAAATTTCTTCTTCTTTTGCTCGAATGACTCCCAATATTTTTGTAATGATAGTGACTTCATGTATTACGAAATCTTAAAAGATAAAAAAAAAAAATAGTCTAATAGTGATACAATTTTGCTCAGAAATGACATAATTCTATAGACCCATGGTAATTCATGATGATGACATAATTTTGTTGATCAATGCGTTACACAAATTAAAGGATTTCCATGTACACCCTAACAAGGGAAAATTCATTAAATCAACTTATGAAGATCTGTTGTGGGTTTCCATCATACCTCATCTTCTATACGTTGCATAGATTATTTTTTTTACAACATCAATTCATGTGTATGTAGATTGTCATCAATTCGTGTTAATTGTCATCAATAATTGACACATACAGATCATGGTACCGGCAAGATTCGAGGACGAATCTTCTCCAACACTGGGAAAATTATGAAGGGATATTTATGGAAATTAAATCAATTATTTTATTATTTGTATTCTATTAATGATATTTTTAGTTACAAAGTTCGGGGTTCAAAATTTAATCTTGTCGAAGAGGAATATATTTTTTTGAATTATGTTTATTGTATCCAAGATTGTAACAATTGTGCATAACAACAAGGTAACAATATGTTGGAAAACGTATTTCACAAATATGATCAAGAAACCATGGACATCAATGGTCGTGACCCAACTGGGTTGTCAGGTCTCTTCATTGTAATTAACAGGGAGTAACCTTATATGTTGTTACGATAATGCAACACACTCGAAACCGGGAGAGTGGTGATGGTGATGCTGATGTGGAAAGAAAGCATCTGACGACTTGGCAACACAAATATGGAAAAAAATTCGCACTCAAAAGTTGTTACCATATTTGAAAAAGGTTTCCCATATATATTCCAGAGTTGTTAGCAAATAATCAGCAAGTACCTGACATGTCAGTATACACTTCTTCTCCTTCAACACCATATTCACGAACAACAAACACAAATCCATTTTCACCAAGTTCACCAAATCCCTTTTCTTCGCTAGATACCACAACAAACCCAAATTCCAACTTAAATGTCAATGATGGTAATAAGAGAAAATATCCACGGAGAAACAATACAAGACTGGCAAGAAAATTAGCTCAAGAAGGATCAATCTCTTAATATTTAACATGGAGGAGTTTAAGGAACATCAAAAGACCGTCGAGAAGCAAAGCGCGATTGACCGTTTCAAAATAAGACGTTGAACAAAAGTCGGCTTTCTCAAGACAAATTTTTCTACGACTATGACAAGCATAAGATTCTTAATGCGGACATTATAATAATGAATAACCAACAAAAATACGTATGACAACTGGCTTTTAATAAGCTACAAAGAGAGATGGAACAACAGTCAAAATCTAACAACCCAGTTGTTGATGATGATGATGAAAATGGCGAAATAAAACTTCTTAATTAATGATAATTGATGTATTAACTTGGATTTTAAAATGTTACTTCATTCTACTTAACTTGAGTTTAAAATTATAACTTTTGCTGATTTTATTTAATAAGTTTTACTTAGTTATAAAACCATATTAATACCATTACATAATAAATATTAAAATCTCATACGGGTAACGAGAAACTCCTTGAGGATGTAGAAATGAGCTTCGTATTCAAAATTCTTTCTTTTACATCTTCATCATTCCTCTCGAGGTGGCA